>JAAROE010000803.1:0-12376 GCA_036365135.1 Miichthys miiuy | reverse complement strand
TACAAGAATTTAGAACACGAGGAAATGAAAGAGAGAGATAGAGGTTACTTTCTAAAAGCACAGGAACACTGCAGTTCTTCACAAAGCAGACTTTAAACAAACCTGCCATTGTTTCATGTTTCAGCAGATCATCGACCTTGCCGCTGTGTAAAAAGATACTCTTATTTACACTTTATCACACAGATATGTAGATTGTATTTTCCTGTTGCGATTTCCTTGTTGTTGCAATGTAAAAGCACACGTTTAACTCTGAATGTAATACCATGAGATAGGTATTTAATTTTAGAGCAATAAGTGTGCTATTTACATAAGGCCTCTTAAGAAGTTGAGTAATATCACACATAACATAAACCTGTCCTGTTCATTCTCCTATCTGTGTGACTGATGTGCTTGAGCTTTGCCTCCTGTGAGTTTGTGTACTTTGTCGTCTTTCCAGGTCTCATGGTGAGTGTCTCAGGTGTGTTTGGCAACACCAGAAGGTCTCGGATCCTTCGGTGTTTACAATCTATCTATCTATCATTTTGTCATCCTGATTGTAATTTTACTGTACACACAACATCTACTGCATGTGTGATCTGTCCTGGGAGAGGAATCGCTCCTGTGGTGCTTCTCCTGAGGTTTCTTCTATTTGTACCCTCTTTTTCCTCATCTGAATCAAAAAATATAGGCTGTCTGTATGCTGAACAGACTGTGATTTTTAATACTGAACTACTGGTAAAAATGACTTGTGTTGTCTGTTTTTTTTTTTTTTTTACAATAGATCAAAGTCCTGTTTATGGTGATATAATAACTTATTAGTAGGATGACTGACCAGGCAAAGTCTCTTCGTAGTATCAACAGATTGTGTGATTAAAGTTACATATTAACAATGACAGTTACAATATATTAACATGATATTCCTAAATATTGTTTGACGTCATTTGATGGCAGTGCTGTAGTCAAGACCACCTAAACCGAGACCAAGTCAAGACCAAGACCAAGGCAGGGTGAGACCGAGTCAAGACTAAGAGCAGACAGTATATAGTCAACTTAGGTAGCTAACATGTAGCTAATATTCGCCAAATCTCTTTGGGTAAGGCCTCGCAGTCTTCTCAGTAAGTCCCACAGATATCCTTTTATATTCCTTTTATACATTTTCAAATATAAAACAGTCTGTATAATACGACTGAATACTTGATGGTTACTATTAAAGGTGCTCTGATCAGGATTTTTGACAGCAATCACTGATTGCTGGCAGCTGTATCAGCCACAGGTCACAGGGTTCACAGTCCCAAAAGCGGAACTAGTTAGTGCAGTGCCTATGACACGAGGCATCTCTCTGAACTAGCAAGCTCTGGGAGACCTCGTGTCATAGGCACGAACAACTCTTGATCTTCTGCGTGTTTCTTGGCAGTTTTATTTTTATTATTCATCTTCCGCCCTTTTTCGTCATTTAATGCGGCCCACAGCGCTGAGAGGACCCCAACAAATTATATATCAAAACGTGCGTCTTGATCCCGAATCCGTGCTATTACTTTTCTAAGAGATTCGCGATTTTTTCGCGAAATTATTCGCGAAAAACCGAGAAAAATTTCGTATTGGAATGCATGGGAAAGCCCGAAAAAAAAAAAATTTCAACAGACATTTTCAACAGTGAACTGCTCTGGCATACTTTCACCAGAGACTTCATTCAAACTTTAAAATGTAGGTACTCTTGCCTTCTCTTCAGTGATTCACTTCACTCATCGACACCTTTACCGTTTTAAACTATCAAGGCTTAAAGTTGAGCAGGTTTTACTCAAATTTCTGGGGTTATAATGGGTGTGTATGTGGCGGAATGTTTGTGCTAGAGTGGATGACATCATCAGCTAGAGTGAGGAGGAGAGAAAAAATCTGTGAAAAAATAAAACGTATTCGACCACCCTGGCCTCAAATTTCACACTACAGTCATAATTTATACATAGAAACGTAGGAAAATTTGTCTTCTCACTCACATCTGTCTGCTAAAGCTGTCAGCTTTATAGTTTTAGCGTAACACACAAAGATGCGCCAGCAACGCCCATCCACAGCCTCATAGACTGCCATGTTAAAAAGCGGAAAATTTCTGGAGGAAAGCAGAAGTGCGCTTCTTTGAATCGCGATTAAGGTCACATTTCTTCAATTTATCGACCCAAAATAAATATGTAGCGTTCAGGAAGGGCTCAGCGTGCTCCCAGTGATTTCGGTTCAATGATTGGAAACGGTTTGGCCAGAAATCCTTCCTGTTCGAGGTGGTCTCAGCATTTTCTCTCTCTCTCTCTGTCAGCATTTCCAACTGACATTCCAACTGACAACAGGTGCAGTAACTGCTCTGCTGATTAGGGCCAGCAGGCAGAAGCCTGGTGCCATTTTAGTAGTTTTGGCACCTAATTTGAACTTGTCTGTCTAAAATGACAACACTTCTTTGAATCGCTCTAAAAGCACATTTCTTCATTTATCGACACAAAATAACTATGTAGACGTTCAGGAAGGGCTCAACATGCTCCCAGTGATTTCGGTTCAATGATTGGAAACACGGTTTGGCCAGAAATCCTTCCTGTTTGAGGGTGGTCTCAGCATTTCTCTCTCTCTCTCTGTCAGCATTTCCAACTGACATTCTAACTGACAACAGGTGCAGTAACTGCTCTGCTGATTAGGGCCGGCAGGCAGAAGCCAGCAGGCAGAAGCCGGCGACCATTTTAGTAGTTTTGGCACTTAATTTGAACTTGTCTGTCTAAAATGACAGGCAGAGACAGCAGAGCAGTAAGAGCTGTAAAGACATGCTAATTGCTAGTGCGTCAGCGCATTAGCCACTAGGAATTAAATATAGCCACTAAGAATTAAATACATTGTAATGCTAATGCCAACATGCTAATGATAATTGCTAGCGGCGTCAGCGCCGACGAAGCGCCACGAGACGCCAGCGGACCATTTAGTAGTTTTGGCCATTTTAGTAGTTTTTGGCACTTAATTTGAACTTGTCTGTCTAAAATGACAGGCAGAGACAGTAGAGCAGTAAAGAGCTGTAAAGACAAGCTAATTGCTAGTGCGTCAGCGCATTAGCCACTAGGAATTAAATACATGCTCATGCTAATGCTAACATGCTAATGATAATTGCTAGCGCATCAGCGCTAAGAAGTAAATACTAAGAAGTAAATACATGCTAATACTAGCATGCTAATGCTAGCATGCTAATGCTAATTTCTTAGCGCGTCAGCGCTAGCAATTATGATTAGCCACTAAGAATTAAATGCATGCTAATGCTAACATGCTAATGCTAATTTCTGGCGAGTCAGCGCTAGCAATTATAATTAGCCACTAAAAATTAAATACATGCTAATGCTAGCATGCTAATGCTAATTTTTAGGCGTCAGCGCAAGCAATTATCATTAGCCACTAAGAAGTAAATACATGCTAATGCTAGCATGCTAATGCTAACATGCTAATGCTAATTGCTAGCGTCAGCGGCAACAGCCCACTCGGCACTCTCAAAATTTCATGGGAATTTTCTAGTTAGTGCCAGTGCCTATGTTCTGAGCATCTCTCCCAGAGCAAGCTCTGGGAGAGATCTTGATCTTCTGCGTGTTTCTTGGCAGTTTTATTTTATTATTCATCTTCCGCCCTTTTCGTCATTTAATGCCCACAGCGCTGAGAGGACCCCAACAAATTATATATCAAAACGTGCGTCTTGATCCGAATCCGTGCTATTACTTTTCTAAGAGATTCGCGATTTTTCTGAAATTATTCGCGAAAAACCGAGAAAAATTTCGTATTGGAATGCATGGGAAAGCCGAAAAAAAAATTTCAACAGACATTTTCAACAGTGAACTGCTCTGGCATACTTTCACGAGAGACTTCATTCAAACTTTAAAATGTAGGTACTCTTGCCTTCTCTTCAGTGATTCACTTCACTCACCGACACCTTTACCGTTTTTAAACTATCAAGGCTTAAAGTTGAGCAGGTTTTACTCAAATTTCTGGGTCTATAATGGGTGTGTATGTGGCGGAATGTTTGTGCTAGAGTGGATGACATCATCAGCTAGAGTGAGGAGGAGAGAAAAATCTGTGAAAAATAAAACGTATTCGACCACCCTGGCCTCAAATTTCACACTACAGACATAATTTATACATAGAAACGTAGGAAAATTTGTCTTCTCACTCACATCCGTCTGCTAAAGCTGTCAGCTTTATAGTTTTGGCGTAACACACAAAGATGCGCCAGCAACGCCCATCCACAGCCTCATAGACTGCCATGTTAAAAAGCGGAAAATTTCTGGAGGAAAGCAGAATGCGCTTCTTTGAATCGCGATTAAGGTCACATTTCTTCAATTTATCGACCCAAAATAAATATGTAGACGTTCAGGAAGGGCTCAGCGTGCTCCCAGTGATTTCGGTTCAATGATTGGAAATACGGTTTGGCCAGAAATCCTTCCTGTTAGAGGGTGGTCTCAGCATTTTCTCTCTCTCTCTCTGTCAGCATTTCCAACTGACATTCCAACTGACAACAGGTGCAGTAACTGCTCTGCTGATTAGGGCCAGCAGGCAGAAGTGGCGGCCATTTTAGTAGTTTTGGCACCTAATTTGAACTTGTCTGTCTAAAATGACAACACTTCTTTGAATCGCTCTAAAGAGCACATTTCTTCATTTATCGTCACAAAATAACTATGTAGACGTTCAGGAAGGGCTCAACATGCTCCCAGTGATTTCGGTTCAATGATTGGAAACACGGTTTGGCCAGAAATCCTTCCTGTTTGAGGGGTGGTCTCAGCATTTTCTCTCTCTCTCTCTGTCAGCATTTCCAACTGACATTCTAACTGACAACAGGTGCAGTAACTGCTCTGCTGATTAGGGCCGGCAGGCAGAAGCCAGCAGGCAGAAGCCGGCGGCCATTTTAGTAGTTTTTGGCACTTAATTTGAACTTGTCTGTCTAAAATGACAGGCAGAGACAGCAGAGCAGTAAAGAGCTGTAAAGACATGCTAATTGCTAGTGCGTCAGCGCATTAGCCACTAGGAATTAAATACATGTTCATGCTAATGCTATCATGCTAATGATAATTGCTAGCGTCAGCGCTAGCAATTATCATTAACCACTAAATTAAATACATGCTAATTCTAGCATGCTAATGAAAATGGCGTCAGCGCTAGCAATTGTCATTAACCACTAAATAAATACATGCTAATGCTAGCATGCTAATACTAGCATGCTAATGCTAGCATGCTAATGCTAATTTTTAGTGCGTCAGCGCAAGCAATTATGATTAGCCACTAAGAATTAAATACATGTTAATGCTAACATGCTAATGCTAATTTTTAGGCGTCAGCGCAAGCAATTATCATTAGCCACTAAGTAAATACATGCTAATGCTAGCATGCTAATGCTAACATGCTAATGCTAATTTATGGCGCGTCAGCGCTAGCAATTATAATTAGCCACTAAGAATTAAATACATGCTAATGCTAACATGCTAATGCTAACATGCTAATGCTAATTGTTAGCGCGTCAGCGCAACAGCCCACTCGGCACTCTCAAAATTTCCGGGAATTTTCTAGTATATTATTCATCTTCCGCCCTTTTTCGTCATTTAATGCGGCCCGCAGCGCTGAGAGCACCCCAACAAATTATATATCAAAGCGTGCGTCTTGATCCGAATCGTGCTATTACTTTTCTAAGAGATTCGCGATTTTTGAAATTATTCGCGAAAAACGCGAAAAATTTCGTATTGGAATGCATGGGAAAGCCGAAAAAAAAATTTCAACAGACATTTTCAACAGTGAACTGCTCTGGCATACTTTCACCGAGAGACTTCATTCAAACTTTAAAATGTAGGTACTCTTGCCTTCTCTTCAGTGATTCACTTCACTCATCGACACCTTTTACCGTTTTTAAACTATCAAGGTTTAAAGTTGAGCAGGTTTTTACTCAAATTTCTGGGTCTATAATGGGTGTGTATTGCGTGGAATGTTTGTGCTAGAGTGGATGACATCATCAGCTAGAGTGAGGAGCAGAGAAAAAAATCTGTGAAAAAATAAAACGTATTCGACCACCCTGGCCTCAAATTTCACACTACAGACCTAATTTATACATAGAAACGTAGGAAAATTTGTCTTCTCACTCACATCCGTCTGCTTAAGCTGTCAGCTTTATAGTTTTGGCGTAACGCACAAGATGCGCCAGCAACGCCCATCCACAGCCTCATAGACTGCCATGTTAAAAAAGGGAAAATTTCTGGAGGAAAGAAGAATGCGCTTCTTTGAATCGCGATTAAGGTCACATTTCTTCAATTTATCGACACAAAACAAATATGTAGGCGTTCAGGAAGGGCTCAGCGTGCTCCCAGTGATTTCGGTTCAATGATTGGAAATACGGTTTGGCCAGAAATAATTCCTGTTCGAGGTGGTCTCAGCATTTTCTCTCTCTCTGTCAGCATTTCAAACTGACATTCCAACTGACAACAGGTGCAGTAACTGCTCTGCTGATTAGGGCCAGCAGGCAGAAGCCAGCGGCCATTTAGTAGTTTTGGCACTTAATTTGAACTTGTCTGTCTAAAATGACAACACTTCTTTGAATCACTCTAAAGAGCACATTTCTTCATTTTATCGACACAAAATAACTATGTAGACGTTCAGGAAGGGCTCAGCGTGCTCCCAGTGATTTCGGTTCAATGATTGGAAATACGGTTTGGCCAGAAATAATTCCTGTTTGAGGGTGGTCTCAGCATTTTCTCTCTCTCTCTCTGTCAGCATTTCCAACTGACATTCTAACTGACAACAGGTGCAGTAACTGCTCTGCTGATTAGGGCCGGCAGGCAGAAGCCAGCAGGCAGAAGCCCGGCGGCGGCCATTTTAGTAGTTTTTGGCACTTAATTTGAACTTGTCTGTCTAAAATGACAGGCAGAGACAGCAGAGCAGTAAAAAGCTGTAAAGACATGCTAATTGCTAGTGCGTCAGCGCATTAGCCACTAGGAATTAAATACATGCTCATTCTAATGCTAACATGCTAATGATAATTGCTAGTGCGTCAGCGCTAGCAATTATCATTAGCCACTAAGAATTAAATACATGCTAATGCTAGCATGCTAATGCAAATTTTTCAGCGCGTCAGCGCAAGCAATTATGATTAGCCACTAAGAATTAAATACATGCTAATGCTAACATGCTAATGCTAATTTTTTAGCGCGTCAGCGCAAGCAATTATGATTGGCCACTAAGAAGTAAATACATGCTAATGCTAACATGCTAATGATAATTGCTAGCGCGTCAGCGCAAGCAATTATGATTAGCCACTAAGAATTAAATGCATGCTAATGCTAACATGCTAATGCTAACATGCTAATGCTAATATGCTAATGCTAACATGCTAATGCTAATTTCTGGCGTCAGCGCTAGCAATTATAATTAGCCACTAAAAATTAAATACATGCTAATGCTAATATGCTAATTGCTAGCGTCAGCGCAACAGCCCACTCGGCACTCTCAAAATTTCATGAGAATTTTCTAGTTCATATTCATTTCTTTTTAAATTTTTTTATAATAACCTGCTTTATAAAATACTTTGATTTGTTGGAATAACTTTGCAGCTATTGGCTCGTGGTTTTGTGGTTAAACCTTGACCTGAACTTTCCTGTTTTCTCTTTAATTTTCTGTGCCACGCAGGTGTTTGCTCTAGAACTACAGACCAACTGGCTCTTGAGATGATCTCGAGTACTACAACACTGTTTGATGGTATCAAAAAACAACAGGATACAACTTAATTTCACAGCTTTTATGCTGACGCCATATTACTCAACTCTTGAACAACGTGAAATTAGAAGATACAGCTCCTTCCAGCTGAAAAGCAGCACCAGATTGAATCTTTTGTGTTTTGTCACAGAGCAAAGAAAATAACACAATGAAATCTAATGACAACAGATACGTGGCACAGATTACCTGATACTTTTAGATTTGGTTCAGATTAGAAAAGCATTGTTGCATGCATTAGCAAATGTGCGATCATGCACAGAATTTTCCACAAAAACACGGGATCATAAACACTCCCTCTGATTGCTGGCGGCGACCTTGCGTGGTGACTGACTACACCCACAGTTAAAACCTGTCCAACTGCACATGAGCACAATTAATGTGCACCCAAGGAACACAACTATTTATTTATATGTTCTGTTGTTTGGCTTTTGTGTAGCCTTATTGGTTGTCTCAGACTTGTCACAATTCTTAATTACTTTAATGACTTTAATGCCTCTCTAGCCACCCCTGTCACTCATTAAGTAACTTGACATGTTTTGGGTGTGTGTGCCGGCATGTCATTGTGGAAACATTTACGTGTGTGTGTGTGTGTTCCTACGCCTGCCACTCTAAGGCTGAGAGTGTGTTTGTGTAGATCTTTGTAAGAATGTGGAGGAGGAGGGAAACTGGTATTAACTGGAGGTGGAGCTAAAGTGACAAACCAAAGTGGATGCATTACTACAAGCACACCTCTCAGAGTGTGACAAACACATAGCCCAGGACAGACGGACAACATGACCTACATCAGATTTCTGGAGTTTCTGCTTTTCTTCCTCCTCCACCGGGTCTCCAGTGAGGAGGCAGTGCCCGTTTTAAAGCAATGGGCACTGTTATTGAGATGGGGTATTGTTTTGGAGTGGATTATATACTTGTGTATAGATGTACTCCAGGAGGAGACCAGCTGCTTGGCAACTCCTCAACCGATAGCGCACCCATTACACCCCCTGCAGACCTCCAGGGTCGCATCCACATCAACCATCATCAGCACCTGCTCGGGCTGCAGATCAGTAACCTCACAGCCATGGACTCGGGGGTTTATAGGAGGGAATGTTGGCAGGACCAGACACTAACCAGCCAGCACACACAGCAACTCTATGTGTGCGATGAGGAGGGTGAAGCTGAAGAGGTCATTGTGAAAGAACAAGATGGACAGGGTGAGTTTGTGTGTAACAGCACTTCCATTGGTCTGGAGGGAACCTCAGTGCGCTGGTATCATGAAATGTATCCGTCTTATAAGCTCACGCTCTTCCTGGATAGCAGCAAGTCGTTGGACCCTCTGGTGGAGGAGCTGCATGGTGTTGTGGAAGTCAGAGACAGTGGGGCGTTGCTCTTGCTTGACAAAAGCATGTTAAAGAATAACCAGCACTTTTACTGCCTTGTGATCAGAGGTAAGCATTGTCTCAGTTTCCAAAACATGTATCTACCAGACATCAGTGACAGCAGGGACATGTATGCCTCAGTAGGGGACAGTTTGGTACTAAACTGCCCCTCTAATGGTAACCACCAGCAATGGCATACACCACTGGGGAGTATTAATGACAGCAGTGTGAAAGACAATCAGATGCACATATTGTCTGGTGATAAATCAGAGAGCTTCTCTTTGGTGATTCCTTATGTCTCTGAAGATCACGGGGACTATTCATGCATGTCCTCTTCTTTTGAATTTCACTACATGCTGGTTCTTTGCCCCAAGAGAAACCCAAGAGAACTTTGTTTCTGTAGGCGGGAGTGCCTTACTACATTGTGATGTTAGTAAAGGTGACTCCCAAAGCGTGCAGTGGCACAGACTACAACCGTCAAGGGAATATGAACTTATCTATGACTCACGACAAGACTGTCGCCATCCCAGAGGATCTGAGGGCAGAATGCGCTGCTTGAGAATGGCACCTCGCTGAGGATCTCCCACCTGGAGTTGAAAGATCAAGGTGTGTACTGGTGTGTTGTTTTAAGAGGCCCTCAGCTCATAGAGGATGGTGATGAATATGAAGATGATTATGACGAGGAAAATGCTGAGACTGTGGAAGATGATTACGATGATGACAGCTACTGGCCTGAGACACACAGGTGCGTCTTAAAACAGGAAACCATTTTGAACTTTTTAAAAAAAGACCGCTGGATTTAGAAACTAGCAACCCACCTGACCAGCCAGAAGCCCGTAATGTGACTGCGTATGCCGTGGGGGGAGGACTGGTGGGGCTGCTGGTGGTTGGAGTGATTGTTGCAGTGATTGCGATAAAGAGGAGGGCAAATGCCTCATCGGCCTCTCGCTCTGGACACGACCAAGGACATAAAATGAACGTGGATCCTGGTTGCACTGAGAGGTTAACTAATAATGATGAACATGGTGCTTAATAGTTTTTGTAAAGTGGCTCCAAGGCATTTTATTTGCAACTGGAAATAACTGTGCTATGAAATATGCCTGTAAATCTTCTTTGTACATAAATGTATTTAGTTGGATAGATACGTCATGTTTCTTCTTCTTTTTAGGTGCTAATGACTAATTACTGGGTTTCAAAGCCCTATCTTGGCCTGTGTCTTGTCTCTAAATTGAAAGAAGTGTCAGCACTGTCACAAAGTCTCTCCTCGGTTGTTATTGTTGCATACGTCAATGTACAAACCAAACAGAAGTGTAAGAAGATGATACTGTGTCTCAGACTTATCTGATGGGCTGACAAGTTGGTATGGCTGTAATGTGACATGAAATGATGACTAAAAACCTGTTATGCTGCTCTCCTGTCAACAGATTGCTTGTTGCCAATAAGGCAACGGCCAAAATGTACCCGAAGCTCCCGTTTCAAAAGAATCCAAACAAGAAAAAGTAATTTCACTGTGACACTGACGTTCATTACGTTATGATTATAATTGCAGTCAGACCTGTCAGACCACGTTTTCTTTCTTACGCCTGTTGTGTTTATGGCTTCAAAACTTTCATATATTTAGGCTTTATAATCTTGATTGATCTCAAAGCTACATATTTTTTATATTTAATGGCAGTGCAACAAGCAGCTGTAAACATAACACTGTCTATAATTAGATACAGCTAACCTGCTAGCAAAGAGTAATTTGTTTACACATCCAGAAGAGATGGAGCAGCATTATAATTAATTTGGACATGTGCTTCTGTCCATCTGATGAATGTAAGTCCAATATTCACTCTCATTTTAGTTTTCACCAACTCCTGAGTGAAATATTTCTTTAGTGGCTAAATGTTCCACTAAGATTACTAGCTAGTTACAAGCAGCAACCTCCATTGCTGTTAAGTGAAGCCAGTGTAGAAGTACCGGAAACTGCAGTTCCTCAAACATCCACTCGAGGCTGGGTACAGAATAAGTCAATCTCCATAAGCCCCTATATTAAAATGTCCAACTTCACAGCAGAAATAAACATGTTTACAGCCTGGTACAAAAAACAGTTTTGGTCTCTATAGATAATTTCCCTGTTCATGACAACTGTATTGAGGGTGAATTTTTATGGAACTCACAGGTTCAAATTATATTAAGACTTAAAGTTTGCATAATTAACAGCGTGGCCGCTTTGATTGACAGGTAGGTGCCTTTACAGATGGCTTGTTTGAGCACCCAGGCATCATTCAGCCTGCCTCTGGTCCACTGATGATCCACGTCTCTGCCGATTTTTAGATTAGTCGGGTGGCGGAAGAGGACTACCAACATGGTGGTGCAGATTTTTAGCTTCAAAACAGCACTTCATCGACCTACCTGTGACGTCACGCATACGCTGTCCATTCTTTATACTGTCAGTGATCCAGAAGAGATGGAGCAGCATTATAATTAATTTGGATATCTGCTTCTGCCACCTGATGAATGTAAGTCCAATATTCACCCTCATTTTAGTTCTGTTTTGCCCTTCAGCAACTCCTGAGGAAAATATCTCTTTAGTGGCTAAATGCTCCACTAAGTTCACTAGCTAGTTGCAAACTGTGTCTGTAAAACAGCTGCTGCTGGAAAGAAGACTGACTGTGACTGTCATGCAAAGTCAATCAAACAACAAACCAAACATGTTACACACCTTTTCTGCTTTCAAGGAATCTTGCTTATCTTTGTGGAATTAACAAACCAAACAAACCAGGCACTTCTGCTGCAACAAAGAGAATCAGAAGATCAGACTCAAACTGTCACCAGTGCTTGATGTTTTTCGATGAAAAAGCTGGGATGTGAAAAGAAAGCAGATCAAACAAACTGCATACCCGACAGTTCACATGTTTAAGTATCTTACATTTCTATCATTGATCAAAACATACCTTAGGCTGCAGCATCAAATATTAAACACATTAACTGCGATATTGAATCAATATCCACTGTGGCTCCTGAGTACTGAGCTTAGCACACTGCTGCAGAGTGAATATCGCTATTGATCCAATGTTGCAGTTTATGTTTTGAAACACAAGTTAAGGTACAGTACATAAAGTGTGTATGTATCGTATGTGTTATTGATTAGCTGAATGTGTTCATATTGATTCAATTATGCATTTTATTACATATGATAATATACAGTGGAATGTGTGGTTTATATTTTTACAAAATATGAACAGCTGTTACAGTGTCAGTGCATCATGCTTTGGGAAACTGAAGTACTTAAAGTC
>JAAROE010000799.1:0-64000 GCA_036365135.1 Miichthys miiuy | reverse complement strand
AAACTGGCACATGTTGGTATTGGAAATGTAGCACATTACACTGGCATTAATTTAGCGCTGAAACCAACATAAGATCACACAAGAACTGAATTTTCCCTGGAGGTCTTAATTGAAATATGCCTCCTTCCTTCACTACATCAAATGCATAATTTTCTGACATATTATACTGCCAATAAGAACTGCTCTTTCAGTGCATTATTTGAGATTTATCTTGAAAATACTGATAATTAGGCAGTTGTGGCTAAAAATGAAAAAGAGCGGTGAATTTTATTAGTACCAAGATGGTGTTCTAGAATACAAATGTATTTCTTTTAGTTGGATGATCACATTTGGGGAAAAAAAATGTCTGGGTCTTCACAAGGACACATGCAAAGAGCAGAAAACGTACAACTGGAAAAAAAACAAAGAAAAACTTAGCCCCTGTACCCTCGGTCCCTGGAGCTTCTGTGCCATCACAGAGTGGCAGGCCTTAGTTCTTACTGATCTGTGAGGATGAGCGACAGCCACTGATCCTGCCTGGAGCAGCGCCACTGCAGTGGTAGCAATGCCCAGATTTTTTTTTTTTCTAACAGAAAAGTCATTGAAGAGGTTAAACGTTTAGCTGTGTGCAGAGGAAACAGGCAGATCTGGTTAAGGACCCAAACAGAGGCAGGGGATGTGTCTTCTTCAAGGCAGAATGCCAGCTGGAACGTGGCTCACAATTACAGGCTTCTATCCATTTCACATTAGCTGTGCCTGGTCTCTGCTTTCAGCCAGGAATGAGCCTTGAACAGCTGGTTCATAAGGTGAGACATTTTTCATTTTTCAGCACAGAAAACACCTTATAATTGCAGGTTTGATGGTACACAGAGCTTTAAATATAGCCTCAAAATCTTGGACACACGGACCTTTAAGTCTGTTGTTTTGGTTGCTCATATAAAATCCTAAAAAGCATGGGCAGCACAAAAGTGTAAGTGCATGCTTTGGGTTGCATTTACCCTCATAAAGTATTGTGAAAATAAAAAAAAAAAGCCTTTACGTGGCCTATGCAGACAGCTGGATTGATTAAAACAGGAGCAAAACTGTTCTGTCAGACGTGCTCGTGATGCACGACTGAAAAATGCAGCTGGAACTCCTCATGGCATTAGATTATCAACTCACCGCTCAATCATTAAGTGGTTTTCTTAAAGTCTTTGTATTAAAAAAGATGGTGAAAAATCTTGCAGCCTCGTATTCCAAATCAGAAGCTCACTGGGAACACTTTGATGCCATTGTATTCCTGCTAGAGCTCCTCTCAAGAGATGGTCCATTGCCTGCTGCAATCTTCTTGATACACCTTACTATCACTCCCCTATGTTCCTTCTGGCACACAGTTTCCCCACATCTGCTTCCTCCTGGGCCACACAACATCAATGTTTGCTTTACTGATTTGACATAATGTCAAGAGAGAAGAACTGTAGAATTTTATGTCTGCTAAAACATGAAAAGTGATAATAATAATGTACTTAATGTACTTAATTAATTAATGCTAAACACATCATGTGGAAAATGACGTGTTTATATGTGCTGTTGCTGGATCCATCAGGACTATTTTCATACATAATTTATGTATTTATGTTTTGTATAGATCAAAAACACAGCTTAATGTGATTTGTGACTTGTTCAGAATTCGCTAACAGTATGTCAATGGAGCCCCTTAGTGGATTCTTTCAAACTATTTTAGTGCTCAGAGTTAAGAATTTAAATTAGGGAATACAATACAATAACTTCTTCAGTTTTCCAGGGATGCACAATGTTTTTTTCTCCCCAACAAAACTCCATATTTGACAATAAATACATCATCCCCATGATGGCCAAATTGGGAAAAATTCAATGCACCGGCTATAAGGAAGACAAGCCTGTGTTGTGGTGAGTTTGGTGCCTCAGGAAACCAAGAGAGAGAATGGATGGAAAGAGTGAGAGGGAAGGAAAGGAAAGAAGGAGGGCTGTAGGCCATGCTGCTAAACAGACAGGATGTGGCATGCTAACAGATGTGGGTATTAATACACTGGCAAACTGTTACATCACCACCATCTTGAAGAGACACATGAAGAGAAGAAATTGAGAAAGAAAGTTTGTCAGATTTTGATTATGTGATGGTGATTTATACTTTATTCCACCAGTCAAGTAATCATACCTGTGTTCTATTTCAGAAATATGCAGGCACATTAGTAATCTCCTATAATTCCCAATAGAATTGTTAACATTTTTTTCTTTGTAATTTACTATTGTGTGCTGTGATGTGAATCGACGAGAGTTTTGAAGGAGCCTAAGTACATTCCTTTGTTTTGCACATTATTTAACAACCACATTTGAATAATCCTTGAAAAAAGCTTTTATTTCTTTGACTCACTCCAAAATCTCTCTTTAAATTCATTTATCTTTTTTGGTCTGGTTTTGCTGTTTGCTACCAATATATAACAACATATACAACAAACTATACAGAACAAAGAGCCATAACCCACAAATCCAAACTTGTTCTTCTTGTCTGTACCATTGACAGTATAAATAATGGACATTGTATCCACGGCATCACTCACAGGTTTCTAAAGGGTTGTTTTGAAGCTCAAAATCTGTGGCCAGTCCTGCCTCTGCCACCTCCTGACTGATATAGAAATCGACAGATATAGAGCATCAGTGGACCTGAGGCAGGTTAAATGACTCTTGGGTGAGCAGGTGAGGTAAATAGAAATTCATACTCAATTTGTTTGTTTGTTTCTTCTTTCTTTCTTTTTTTTTTTTTTTTTTCCTGTGGCCATTCTCAAGTAGCGATTCAAGGAACTGCAGTTTTTGGCACTTCATGAGGCTTCACTTCGCAGCCACGGTGTTGATGCTTGGACAGTATCTAATTTGTGGATTCCAAATACATAAATAAGTAAAATGAAATCCTCTGGCTTGTGAAAATCTCTGTAGCCTTGTGACTGAATGGTCTATGAATGATCTCGTGGCCTACACATAAACAGATAAACTGGTGGGTTAATGTCCTCCGGCTAGTTTCTCCTGCTGCTCGTGCCACATTTACAATTTTTCTTTCCTCCTCCTGTCTTGAGGTCCCACTGGTGCTCTGCAAAACCCCTGGAATCTTAACAGCCATGTTGGGTGTGGTGTTCCTGATGTGTGTGTAATATTCTGCTGACAGCATTCAAGATTGACTAAAGCTTTACCACCCGTGACAGCCAACAGGCAAACAAATCTCTTCCCTTTTATTTGGGGAACGTCTGGATTGGCACAGACATGCTGTGCATTAAATGACTACACCGTTTTAATAAAAGCAGGAGCATAGCATACAATTTTAACAGTGCATGTAATACATACACCAGTTACACATGGTGGCTGCCGTGAATTATTTTGAATGATTCAGGGACATGTAGCGTAGTGTGTTCCTAAATATCAGAGGAGGCTCATCAACAGAGCTACCTGATATCATTCTCCTTGCGTGTTTGTGAATATCTCAAAGGATTTGTTTCTGAATATGTGAGTTCAGAATATTCAAAACAGCCATCACTTCATGCTTGGTCTTCCTGGTGTTAAAGTATAATCAAAATTAATATTTTAGGAGTCCACCCATACATACTGTAACAACTGTTGCGCTCAAGTCAGACTCAATGACTGTCAACATGAAGCTGAATATTTCAACACAATACTACACCAAGAATTGATGTCACAGCCATTTGTGCTCTTACAGAAACATGAAAAGAAGCATTAAAATAAAGATAGGAAGATGACACCTGGAATGAAACCGTCCTTTGAAACAGGTGTAGACTTGCTTTGATCAAACCAAAGCTAATCACTCTTCAGCTAGAATTCCAATAGTCAGCAGTTGATCATTTAAAAACCAATTCATTTACAGTCTATGTTTCTCTCTCATTTTGTTTTACCTTGGAGGCATCCACATTTTAATCATCATTACCATGATCAATTACCATTCACATCATCATAATCCTAAAGACATTAAACAAGCTGCTGGTAATTCCTCATGACAAAGAGCTTGGGTGCATTCACTGACTGTGCTGCAACTTGTTTAAATTGCTTTCCAACCCAGAATGCTTGCTCAAGTCCCAAATGAGGTTGGCTCAGAGAACCGACAGACCTTTTACCCCGGCTATTGCAATTTAGATGCAAAAAAAAAAAAAAAAAAAGTTCCTGTAATTTAATCAGTCGTCATTTTGACATACTGTAATTTGAGGGAAAATGTATTACAGAAAACCACATTACAAGTTTTATGCTAAATAAGCAAAAGTGTCAACATGTTTGATAAATTCAAAATAATTTGAGTTTGCAAAATGTTATGAGGTTTTTTTTTTTTTTTTAATATTGATGGCTTTCACCTTATACTTAAAATGAAAGTTTGACTCAAGTGTATTTTAATGGTGGTTAGGGATTTAGTTAATAGGCTGTTAAAAGCAGCAATGTAGGGTTTGGATTTTTTTCTTTTTTGAGCCACAATCAACATACTTAACCTTAACTTTTTTTCCCAAAAACCACTCCCCTGGAGCAACGTTAAAGTAAAAACCTTTGACTCTAATTAAAGTGGGAAGCTGAGCTGAACAAGCGCAAATAAAATCTCATAGAATGACTGAAAAACAGGAAGAGACACACACACATCACAATGTTTCTGTCAGGATGTTACTTATTTTGTAATTCAAATTAAAGATGAGTTGGCACTCATCAAGCTCTATATATCACAGTCATGATGCTACAGTGTCCATTATTCACTGAGATCTTGCACCACAGACAAAAATTCATTGCTGGGATTAAGACACACTGCCCAGTATAGGTTTCATGAGATAGTACAGACACCTTTCTGCCTCCATGGAGAGTATTGGAATATTGTATTTTTATTTTAATACATACTTCTATTAATTCTAGTCTAGTCGTTTTGTAAGTCTTTACTGTGGAAGAGCAGTACACATCCCAGCTGATTATGTAGCAACTTCAACTGTAATGCGTGCAGATTACAATAAATCAAGTTGTCATATTTCAGCCCAATTACTGTGCCTATTTGAATAGTGGGTGGGGTAGGGTAGATGTGAATAAACTTTTGGTGTTACAATGCAATTCACATTATATTTGTGGCACATTTGTGGCATCATCACAATAGATAACAAAAGATGCTTGTTCTGAGGAGTTCTTTACCGTATATATATATATATATATATATATATATATATTATATTATATTTTTTCATTCAGCTTTGAGCCTGAAGATACAACTTCCCAGCTGGATTATGTACAAACGTGATAAATCTTCTCTTTACCCTCTCATATGGTTAACAGATAAACTTTTATACAATTTATACAAACAATATATATATCAATTATTAATTAATTTGGGTATTTTAAACAATGTCATGTCATATAAATTAGTTAGTTAGAACTTAGGAATTTAGGAATCAACTTTAGATTGCATTGCTGCTGTCGAGGCCAGCAAGTCACTATATGTCAATTTAATGCAATGTCACTAAAGAAAAGAAAGAACAATATGACAGAGAGGAATGAAAAAATAAAAAAATGTTTTCTGTTTTCTGTTGAGCAATGTTGTTGTGAAACATGCAATCATGCCGACTGTCATGGAGCAGGAGAAGTGCTATGAGGTTCGCATCCATTGCCTTTGGGATGCTGAGGAGACATCACTACAAACTAAATGTGGCAGCTCAGATAGATGTTGATTTATGGTGCTCCTCTTGCCCCTTGAACCCCTATCTATCTTCACCATCAGATAGCAAAGTTTGTACTGAATATGAAATGCCAACCACCCATACTTCACCCTTTATCACTGAACCAAGTGCATTAGGTTGTGGGTCACTGCAGTAATAGATAGCAGATAACACAGGTGAGCCTCATAATTATGCTTCTGTTCGAATAATTCATTTCATTAGAATATTTGACCATCCTGAATTTTTCAGTCAACTTTGCACCTGAAGCATACATCACTGACTGTTTCACTGTATATTTATCTTCAGGTATGTTGCATTTATTGTGCTTATACATTGTATAAAACATAGACATAGTATCTGTGACGTCATCCATAGGTTTTGGAAGAGCTGTCATGAAGCTCACGTCTTGAAAGTCCTGCCTCTGCGGTCTCTCCACTAAACGAAAAACAGGCAAAGATATGGATCGTGGGTTGAGATGAGTTGGGCTTAATGAAGCCTGGTTGCTCAAACGGACTACTTTTTTGTAGTCACACTCAAATAGCCATATAAGGTACTGCAGTTTTTGACACTGCCATGTTGACTTCATTTTGCATGCACTTGGTTGATGGTGCTGATTCCCTGTACATTTTGTCAGTCAGAGTCAAGACTCACACTATGGGCTGTAGACTTAGGTAAATGCGGTATTCTCTGTTGAGCATTGTTGAGCAGCAATCTTCCTACCACCGATTTGTGCTGAGCAGATATGAAAACAAACAAACTCTTCCTCTGTGCTGAAGGTACATTAAAAATGGATTGTAGTTTAATAGGACGAGGCAGAGGTAAACAGCCAAGACTTGAAATATGCTGGATGAAATAGTAGTTCTTTTTTTTTTTTTGCCAATTCCTATAATGCAATAATTACTGACCACAGTTTAACAGTTTGACGCAAGTTTGGCTGTAAAACACATCCATATGTGGAAGTTGTCAAAATCATGTCCTAAGGACTGTTGAACCAAGCACATACTTTGCAGATCTTTCCACAGGCAATCAGAATAGTATTGACTGTACAGTATACTAACAGTATTTAAAAGTCTATACAAAAGGACACAACTAAAAAACCTTAAGGAAAAACATAATACAACATGATCAGGGTAGTCTGGACCAGTCAGTGTGCCTGAAACAAGACACGAAGTTCTGTTTTTCTAAGTCTTTCTTCAAATACAGTATATCCTCGTACATACAGTAATGGTGTTTAAATTCATGCATTACTTTCTATATTCCTCCTCTTCTTTCTACAACCTCAACATAGTTTCCACTCTTCTACTCATATTTATGTTCATCTTTATTCTTCAGGCTTCATGAAAGAAGACAAATACTGGTTTTGTTGAGGTGCATGCAGTGTAAATTTCACAGCAGATCCTCAAGTAGGCAGCTGTGATGAAGTTTTGCTTTTGTAATTTACTAAGACAAGACACATCTCTTTGTTAGTCTCTGATATGGACCATATCAATGTGTGGCTAAGGTCAACATGGAGTTTTCATTTTAATGCATCTTTCGCTGCAACCTGCCATCTGAGTTCTAAAGTCTAAAGCTGGTGCACTACTTTTGACTAAAACTGTATTTCGGTATCGGTTTGGGTAAAAGATGACATCCTAATTTTCCAACTAGTTGTGTTTACCAGTGCACATGTTCCTTCTAAATTGCTATCCAAGTCACTGATTGGCTGTCAGGTGGCCCCATCCTTTAAGCAATGAAAATCACACATAATCTTCTCTAAACAATGGTGATTCTGTCAAAATAGATTACAGAGAATGGAAGAGTATTGCTATTTTTGAGAGAAACAAATAATTAATGGTGTGAATCTGAGTTTTATATATTAGCAGCGGTGGGAGTACTGTAGTGGCACCAGTGTAAAATCTCGCCTCTGTTGCCAAATATATCGGCATCAGCTCTTCTTTTCTCCATGCAAACCACTTTTGCTCCAAGGATAGCCATGGTAGCAAAGCATGGCATGGAGAAATACGACAGTCAAAATGAATACCCTTTGTCTAGCATGCTTTTAAGTTGTACTTCAGTGTTCTGGTATTGTTAATTCCAGTCAACAATATGCAAGTTCAAGATGTCACATCTCTTTGACAGAAATATCTAACTTGTAAAGTTAGCTGCTACCTTTGAGCAAATAAACAAACAAAAACATCCATTCTCAGTAAGGCTCTTTGGTGCATTTAACAAAGGTAGGTTGAACATGAGAATTTGAATTTAAAATGTTTATCATTTCCCTGCTTAGTACACCTTGTTTTCCATTCTGTTCCTGTCGAATGATTGAATGAACCATCTGTCAAAACAACAAACCATATAATGTAGCCAAGCTCTTGATGAAGTCAGTCAGGAGGGAAAAAAAAAATGTTTTCCATCCAGAATCGCCTTCAATGCAGTTCTTTTTTTTTCTTCTTTTTGTGCAGAAATATTCTCCATTTCTGATATAACTGGTGCTAGCAGCATCGACACTAACCTCTTTCAAAGTGTTATGGTTCAGTTTATTATGTCTTGGTTGTTGTGTTTTTTCTGTTTTGTGCTCTTTCTGTTTCCCCCCTCCCCGTGTCTATTATACCATGCCTGTAGCTCATGCTGTAACTGCTAGTAGTTTCTCGATAATTGTCTCCTATGATCAAGTTGCAAGCTGCCTCGCAAGGTTACAAGAAAACACCCCAGAGCATAGCCATTTCACCTCTGATCTCCTGTAAAGTGCATATCACACAGATCCTTTAATTTTGGCTTCTTGTACTAATCATTTACTGTACTTGAGCTATGACTGCCATATGTCACTTGCCATGTTCCATGTACAATACAAAGGTTATTTCTCGGTCCACGGAACACAAAATCATGTAATGCGATGTTCATGTGCATTTCCCATTTTATGTTATTTTCCAAGTGACAACACTTAGCTTTAAAAAGCAAATTCACATGTTCATCAATTGGGAATTTGACACTCCTTAGAGAAATTAGCTTTAGCAGATTATGAATTAATTTCATATGTGTGGAACCAAACTGAAGTTATAATTGGATTTCTATTCTTTTCCTTTCTTATCTCAAAGTTATTTGAATTTAATTTTCAACATTTCATTCTTAGTTCCTTGACTATCACAAACAGATTTGCTGGCATTGTCAGCAGGTGCGGCAAAAATCACTGGATTACCTCAAAAAAATCTCAAAGAGCTGTACTCCCAGCAGGCTCAGAGTCCAACCCAGGAAATATTCTCTAAATTTAAACAATGAATTGAGCAACCTCACAACAACTGAACAAAGGCGTTATTTCTGGTAAGCCTGTGAAAGACAAATTAGAGGAAAAATACCTTGTTACTAGAAACAATGAAAATTTTCTTTGTTGGCTGCAGTGGAAATGGCTAAATGTGTATAATTGTTATTTTTACTTCTGCCTTAAAGCATTACTTAGAACAATAAACTCAAACCATGGTTTGTTGCGGTATGTTGTGGTAATTAACCACCATGCTGTGTATGTGTTCTCTGTTCCGCTGAATGTCTTCACTCTTCTGTGAAGCACTGTGGCCTGTGTGTGCCCTCCCAGCATGTGGGCATGTGTCCTGCCTGTTATCTCTGTAGTTATTCATTGCAGCAGGTGCTCTTGCTGACATTTGTGGGGCGGGTCTTCAGCCTTTGTCTTCCAAGCCCTAGGGAGTGCAGCAACCATGACTTTTCTGCACCTGATCCATGTATGGCATATGCATTGGCCCATTACTCTCCTCTCCCCTGGTGTCACTGCACCAGTGCAGGATAGTGATTATGTAAACTGGAGGCTGAAATGATTAGCATGCAGAGAAGCATAGGAACTCCTTCTGTATTTTCATATGAAAGACACTTTCTGGAACAAAGTTTAACATCAGAGTGCGAGATTAATGTAATTTTTGCTTTGATGTTTATGCTTAGCATTCCTTGGAGACAAACTGGGCGGTGGAGGGAGAAGGGGCTCTAGAGACAAGAGCTATTTGATTTATCCCACCACTTAGCACAGCCTTTTATTAATACACCACAACTGAGTTAGGACATTTGTCCAGACCTTTGCCAGTAACAGAAACATTGTTTTATATTGCATACCTGTGCATAAAACAGTTATTGGAGTGAGTTATTTTAAGTAATACACATTCATATTCATGATAATAGAAGTACATTTCTTCATGGATGCATGTGTATATGCTTTGATCAGAAGTGTGGTAAGTACTGAGTACCGTCCTTACATTAAAGAGTTGCTTGAATGTACAAATTGTTATTGAGTGTGCGGCGCACACTATATGTTATCCACGCGCTTATTGGTGTGCCGGCGCACTATATGTTATCCACCGCGCTTATTAGTGCCGAGTGCCTATGACACGGGCATCTCCCCAAAGCAAGCTCTGGAGAATGCCTCGTGCCATAAACGCAACTCTCTTAATCTTCTGCGTGTTTCTTCCTATTATTATTCATCTTCCGCGCCTTCGTCATTATTCACATTTGCGGTGAGAGGACCCCAACAAATTATATATCAACGTCGTCTTGATCCCGAATCGTGCTATTACTTTTCTAAGAGATTCGCGATTTTTATGAAAAATTCGCGAAACGCGAAAAATTTCGTAATGGAAATGGGAAAGCGAAAAAAAAAATTTCAACAGACATTTTCAACAGTGAACTGCTCTGGCATACTTTCACGAGAGACTTCATTCAAACTTTAAAATGTAGGTACTCTTGCCTTCTCTTCAGTGATTCACTTCACTCATCGACACCTTTACCGTTTTAAACTATCAAGGCTTAAAGTTGAGCAGGTTTTACTCAAATTTCTGGGGTTATAATGGGTGTGTATGTATGGAATGTTTGTGCTAGAGTGGATGACATCATCAGCTAGAGTGAGGAGGAGAGAAAAATCTGTGAAAAAATAAAACGTATTCGACCACCCTGGCCTCAAATTTCACACTACAGACATAATTTATACATAGAAACGTAGGAAAATTTGTCTTCTCACTCACATCCGTCTGCTAAAGCTGTCAGCTTTATAGTTTTGCATAACACACAAAGATGCGCCAGCTTGCCCATCCACAGCCTCATAGACTGCCATGTTAAAAAGGCGGGAAAATTTCTGGAGGAAAGCAGAAGTAACGCTTCTTTGAATCGCGATTAAGGTCACATTTCTTCAATTTATCGACACAAAACAAATATGTAGCGTTCAGGAAGGGCTCAGCGTGCTCCCAGTGATTTCGGTTCAATGATTGGAAATACGGTTTGGCCAGAAATAATTCCTGTTCGAGGGTGGTCTCAGCATTTTCTCTCTCTCTCTGTCAGCATTTCAAACTGACATTCCAACTGACAACAGGTGCAGTAACTGCTCTGCTGATTAGGGCCAGCAGGCAGAAGCCCGGCGGCGGCCATTTTAGTAGTTTTTGGCACTTAATTTGAACTTGTCTGTCTAAAATGACAGACAGAGCAGAGCAGTAAGAGCTGTAAAGACATGCTAATTGCTAGTGCGTCAGCGCATTAGCCACTAGGAATTAGATACATGCTCATGCTAATGCTAACATTAGCATGAGACCACTAAGAATTAAATACATGCTAATGCTAATGCCAACATGCTAATGATAATTGCTAGCGCGTCAGCGCTAGCAATTATCATTAGCCACTAAGAAGTAAATACATGCTAATGCTAGCATGCTAATGCTAGCATGCTAATGCTAATTTTTTAGAGCGTCAGCGCTAGCAATTATGATTAGCCACTAAGAATTAAATGCATGCTAATGCTAACATGCTAATGCTAGCATGCTAATGCTAATTTCTGACGCGTCAGCGCTAGCAATTATAATTGGCCACTAAGAATTAAATACATGCTAATGCTAACATGCTAATGCTAATTGCTAGCTCGTTAGCGGCAACGGCCCACTCGGCACTCTCAAAATTTCCGCGGGAATTTTCTAGTTGAGTGTGCCCGAAGGCGCACACTATATGTTATCCACCGCGCTTATTATTATTATTATTATTATTATTATTATTCTTACGCCCTTTTTTTGGCTCGCTACTCCTCCCAGAGTTTTTGTCGCACGTACACAAAAAGGTATCAAAGCGACCGGCTCGCGAGAATCGATGCTATGTCTTTTCTAAGAGTTTGACAAGCGGTTTGCGAAATCGCCAAAACCACGCCAAAAAATGAATGGGTGTGTATTGCGTGAGCTAGAGTGCGTGATGTCATCGCTAGAGTGGAGAGGGAGAGAAAAATTAATCGAAAAAAAAATTTGTAAATTGCGAGTACGGCCGCAAATGTCACACTACAGACATGATTTATACATCAAAAGCGTGGAAAATTCGTGTCGGTCGCAGTGATAACACTACTGAAGCTGTCAGTGTTATAGTTTTGGCGGGACACGCAAAGATTCGGCAGCAACACCGTGTTTTCCCAATCTACTCCATGTTAATTTGAGAGGAGAAATTTCCGGAAGGGCAGGAGCACCTGCTCTTTACCACATGATTGAGGCCAGAGTTTTTGACATTTAGCTCTCAAACTTGACACAGAACTGGTCGACAAGATTCCCCCTCACGGTTATTTCGGCTTTTGATCGACACACACGTTTGGGAGATTTCGCAACCGTTCGAGGGCTTCATTTGGAGATTTTCTGTGTCACTCAGGGGACACAGAGTGCATGTTTTCCCAATCTACTCCCATGTTAATTTGAGAGGAGAATTTCTAGAAGGGCAGGAGCACCTGCTCTTTACCACATGATTGAGGCCAGAGTTTTTGACATTTAGCTCTCAAACTTGACACAGAACTGGTCGACAAGATTCCCCGCTCACGGTTATTTCGGATTTTGGATCGACACACCGTTTGGGAGATTTCGCCAACCGTTCGAGGGCTTCATTTGGAGATTTTCTGTGTCACTCAGGAGACACAGAGTGCATGCACCACCTGTGCCTAATTGCTCTGACCTGCAGCTCACCCTGGTTGCTTGGCAACCTCAAGCCTGCCTCTGACTGACTTTGCTGAAGTCTCTTGTTCTTATTCTTATTATTCTTACGCCCTTTTTTGGCTGCTACTCCTCCCAGAGTTTTGTCGCACATACACAAAAAAGGTATCAAAACGACCGCTCGGCCGAGAATCGATTATGTCTTTTCTAAGAGTTTCGGCAAACGGTTTTGCCGAAAATCGCCAAAAACCACGCCAAAAAATGAATGGGTGTGTATTGCGTGAGCTAGAGTGCGTGATGTCATCGCTAGAGGAGAGAGGAGAAAAATTAATCGAAAAAAATTTGTAAATTCGATGCGGACGCCAAATGTCACACTACAGACATGATTTATACATCAAAACGTAGGAAAATTTGTGTCGGTCGCAGTGATAACACTACTGAAGCTGTCAGTGTTATAGTTTTGGCGGACACGCAAAGATTCAGCAGCAACACCTGTGTTTTCCCAATCTACTCCCATGTTAATTTGAGAGAGAAATTTCCAGAAGGGCAGGGAGCACCTGCTCTTTACCACATGATTGAGGCCAGAGTTTTTGACATTCAGCTCTCAAACTTGACACAGAACTGGTCGACAAGATTCCCCGCTCACGGTTATTTCGGCTTTTGGATCGACACACCGTTTGGGAGATTTCGCCAACCGTTAGAGGCTTCATTTGGAGATTTTCTGTGTCACTCAGGGGAGACACAGAGTGCATGTTTTCCCAATCTACTCCATGTTAATTTGAGAGGAGAAATTTCTAGAAGGGCAGGAGCACCTGCTCTTTACCACATGATTGAGGCCAGAGTTTTTGACATTTAGCTCTCAAACTTGACACAGAACTGGTCGACAAGATTCCCAGCTCACGGTTATTTCGGCTTTTGGATCGACACACCGTTTGGGAGATTCGCCAACCGTTCGAGGAGGCTTCATTTGGAGATTTTCTGTGTCACTCAGGGGAGACACAGAGTGCAGGCACGCACCTGTGCCTAATTGCTCTGACCTGCAGCTCACCCTGGTTGCTTGGCAACCTCAAGCCTGCCTCTGACTGACTTTGCTGAAGTCTCTTGATCTGAATTTGCTCATCAGTGTGAATAATAATGTATGGGGACAACGGGGCCAGAGTCGGGCACACTCAAAATTTCTTTAGAAATTTTTCTAGTTATTATTATTATTCTTACGCCCTTTTTTTGGCTCGCTACTCCTCCCAGAGTTTTTGTCGCACGTACACAAAAAAGGTATCAAAACGACCGGCTCGGCCGGGAATCGATTGCTATGTCTTTTCTAAGAGTTTCGGCAAACGGTTTTGCCGAAAATCGCCAAAAACCACGCCAAAAAATGAATGGGTGTGTATTGCGTGAGCTAGAGTGCGTGATGTCATCGCTAGAGTGGAGAGGGAGAAAAATTAATCGAAAAAAATTTGTAAATTGCAGTGACGCGCAAATGTCACACTACAGACATGATTTATACATCAAAGCGTAGGAAAATTCGTGTCGGTCGCAGTGATAACACTACTGAAGCTGTCAGTGTTATAGTTTTGGCGGGACACGCAAAGATTCGCAGCAACACCCGTGTTTCCCCAATCTACTCCATGTTAATTTGAGAGAGAAATTTCCAGAAGGGCAGGGAGCACCTGCTCTTTACCACATGATTGAGGCCAGAGTTTTTGACATTCAGGTCTCAAACTTGACACAGAACTGGTCGACAAGATTCCCCGCTCACGGTTATTTCGGCTTTTGGATCGACACACCGTTTGGGAGATTTCGCCAACCGTTCGAGGGCTTCATTTGGAGATTTTCTGTGTCACTCTGGGAAAACATGCACTCTGTGTCCCCTATCTACTCCCATGTTAATTTGAGAGGAGAAATTTCTAGAAGGGCAGGAGCACCTGCTCTTTACCACATGATTGAGGCCAGAGTTTTTGACATTTAGCTCTCAAACTTGACACAGAACTGGTCGACAAGATTCCCCCGCTCACGGTTATTTCGGCTTTTGGATCGACACACCGTTTGGGAGATTTCGCCAACCGTTCGAGGCTTCATTTGGAGATTTTCTGTGTCACTCAGGGAGACACAGAGTGCAGGCACGCACCTGTGCCTAATGCTCTGACCTGCAGCTCACCCTGGTTGCTTGGCAACCTCAAGCCTGCCTCTGACTGACTTTGCTGAAGTGTCTTGATCTGAATTTGCTCAGCAGTGTGAATAATAATGCATGGGGAGCCAGAGGGGCCAGAGTCGGGCACACTCAAAATTTCTTTAGAAATTTTTCTAGTTATTATTCTTATTCTTATTATTCTTACGCCCTTTTTTGGCTCTTACTCCTCCCAGAGTTTTGTGCACATACACAAAAAGGTATCAAACGACGGCTCGGCCGAGAATCGATGCTATGTCTTTTCTAGAGTTTCGCAAACGGTTTTGCGAAAATAAAAACCACGCCAAAAATGAATGGGTGTGTATTGCGTGAGCTAGAGTGCGTGATGTCATCGCTAGAGTGGAGAGAGAGAAAAATTAATCGAAAAAAATTTGTAAATTGCGAGTATGCGACGCAAATGTCACACTACAGACATGATTTATACAAAAACGTAGGAAAATTCGTGTCGGTCGCAGTGATAACACTACTGAAGCTGTCAGTGTTATAGTTTGGCGGGACACAAAGATTCGGCAGCAACACCCGTGTTTCCCCAATCTACTCCATGTTAATTTGAGAGGAGAAATTTCCGGAAGGGCAGGGAGCACCTGCTCTTTACCACATGATTGAGGCCAGAGTTTTGACATTTAGCTCTCAAACTTGACACAGAACTGGTCGACAAGATTCCCCGCTCACGGTTATTTCGGCTTTTGGATCGACACACGTTTGGGAGATTTCGCCAACCGTTCGAGGGCTTCATTTGGAGATTTTCTGTGTCACTCAGGGAGACACAGAGTGCATGTTTTCCCAATCTACTCCCATGTTAATTTGAGAGGAGAAATTTCTAGAAGGGCAGGGAGCACCTGCTCTTTACCACATGATTGAGGCCAGAGTTTTTGACATTTAGCTCTCAAACTTGACACAGAACTGGTCGACAAGATTCCCCGCTCACGGTTATTTCGGATTGGATCGACACACTGTTTGGGAGATTTCGCCAACCGTTCGAGGGCTTCATTTGGAGATTTTCTGTGTCACTCAGGAGACACAGAGTGCATGCACGCACCTGTGCCTAATTGCTCTGACCTGCAGCTCACCCTGGTTGCTTGGCAACCTCAAGCCTGCCTCTGACTGACTTTGCTGAAGTCTCTTGATCTGAATTTGCTCAGCAGTGTGAATAATAATGCATGGGACGACTGGGCCAGAGTCGGGCACACTCAAAATTTCTTTAGAAATTTTTCTAGTTCTTATTCTTATTATTCTTACGCCCTTTTTTTGGCTCGCTACTCCTCCCAGAGTTTTTGTCGCACATACACAAAAAAGGTATCAAAACGACCGCTCGGCCGGAATCGATGCTATGTCTTTTCTAAGAGTTTGGCAAACGGTTTTGCCGAAAATCACCACGCAAAAATGAATGGGTGTGTATTGCGTGAGCTAGAGTGCGTGATGTCATCGCTAGAGTGGAGAGGGAGAGAAAAATTAATCGAAAAAAAAATTTGTAAATTGCGAGTACGCCGCAAATGTCACACTACAGACATGATTTGTACATCAAAACGTAGGAAAATTCGTGTCGGTCGCAGTGATAACACTACTGAAGCTGTCAGTGTTATAGTTTTGGCGGGACACGCAAAGATTCGGCAGCAACACCGTGTTTTCCCAATCTACTCCCATGTTAATTTGAGAGGAGAAATTTCCGGAAGGGCAGGAGCACCTGCTCTTTACCACATGATTGAGGCCAGAGTTTTTGACATTTAGCTCTCAAACTTGACACAGAACTGGTCGACAAGATTCCCGCTCACGGTTATTTCGGCTTTGGATACGACACACCGTTTGGGAGATTTCGCCAACCGTTCGAGGGTCTTCATTTGGAGATTTTCTGTGTCACTCTGGGAAAACATGCACTCTGTGTCTCCCTATCTACTCCATGTTAATTTGAGAGGAGAAATTTCTAGAAGGGCAGAGCACCTGCTCTTTACCACATGATTGAGGCCAGAGTTTTTGACATTTAGCTCTCAAACTTGACACAGAACTGGTCGACAAGATTCCCCGCTCACGGTTATTTCGGCTTTTGGATCGACACACCGTTTGGGAGATTTCGCCAACCGTTCGAGGGCTTCATTTGGCGATTTTCTGTGTCACTTGGGAGACACAGAGTGCATGCACGCACCTGTGCCTAATTGCTCTGACCTGCAGCTCACCCTGGTTGCTTGGCAACCTCAAGCCTGCCTCTGACTGACTTTGCTGAAGTCTCTTGATCTGAATTTGCTCAGCAGTGTGAATAATAATGTATGGGGACAACGGGGCCAGAGTGGGCACACTCAAAATTTCTTTAGAAATTTTTCTAGTTTAGTTAATGCAACAGAATCCCTACGAATGTCTTACTGTTATTTTTCTCAACCAATTTGCCAAGTTGATTTCTTAATTGCGATATATTTAGAAAGTGCTACAAAATAAAAGTAGATTTTTGTTTTCCAATCCAGTTTCATTGAGTATTTTCTAAATATCTTGTTTGCTGCACACTGCATTTACAACATTTTTAATCAGTGCATCAGCTTCTGAGTCAGTCAATTATCCACATATCCAAAAAACTGTACCATCTAATTTATAAAATGACCATTTTATGATATGTCCCCATTAACGGTGTATAACCCTTCACAATATGATCATTACCTCAGTTGTGCTCTTTGATTTCTTAGTGAAATCAACTGTGGCATCAAGGATCTTATGTTATAAGGCCTGTCATAAAGAAGCAATAATTTGGTGATGGTCTGTGAGACGAGAATATTTAACTGACTGATATTCTTATTAAAAGACTTATGCTGATTCGACATAAAATATAAATATAAAATAGCAACTGGCAGGAAACTATTTTCAAGGAACTCCTTCAAACAACTTAACAAAACAAAACAAAAAAAAACATGTATATACCACAAATATGGTATTTGATGTTACAACCATTTCCAATTGCTTAGATTTCAGTAATTATAATGCAAAACAAATGATATAATTAGAATAACTGCAGTATTTTTATATTTAAAAGTCTATAATAATCTAGTTCTGAATGCTCTTCTGAGCTAAGCTGACACACTAAAAGCAGAGTCAGTTTAGCATCTCTTTAAAGCTGCATTAACTGGTGATTTTTGCCACTTGAAGGCAGCAAATACAAGTCAACACAACATTAACATTTCATGACCTTTTAAGTTGATATATCACATTTCTTAGCAAACAGTTGCTTATTTACACGTCAGAACACGCCTGGCCATCTGGTGAATGTAAGTGCTCTATTGACTCTCTTTTAGCTTTGCTTTTGGTCTCAACCAACTCTTTGGCTGTTACATGTTCCATTTTGTTGACTAGCTATAAGTTGTTTATATTGTTCAGTAGAGCTGAAAATAGGTCCTTCTTCAGCTTCTCTTTCTGAAAATGATGCTATATAAGAGCTGTGAGAACAAGCTAAAACAGAAAAGTCGTGTGCCAGACAACTAAATAATGATCCAGAACTCACTATAAAGCTCTATAAATCCAAGGGGAGCTGCAGATCTAGGTGATAATTCTCCTATTGTCACATTCAATACATCATTATTTGAAAAATACTGATAATATCCATTTCAAGAACTGATAGCTATATTATGCATATCGATTTCCCACCATGCATAAATGCTTACGAAAGCCACTACGTTTGATTTAGTTGTTGTGTTAATCTTTGTATTGTCAATTTGGGACTGATAGCAGAGTCTTTATAGAAACTGTTGCTGTGAAATCAGAGAAATCATTGTATTGTATAATGATACCTGCCTAGGACTGATAAACTATTGGAGTCTTAAACTGTAATACTGTGATAACAAGATTCTGATGCCCATAAAGATAGTATAGTTACTTTTCACAGAATCTGAGCACAAAAAAGAAAAGGACCAACCAATGGAGATTTCACTTTGCCTGCAGCTTAACTCAGCTTCTTTTCAAACTAACTTATAGTCCTTATCTGCTTTATGCCACATTCTATCCCTCTTATTCCTTCCCATATTCATCTTCTTTCTTCCGCTGATCCAGCATCTCAGCATTCCCCTTCCTTCAGTCCGTTCACCTCTGTCCTTCCATACCCTGTCCCTCCATCCATGCCAGCTTCTCTGACACCCTGCATTACTCTAGCAGCAATAGGCAGTGCTGTTGGACTGTTTCCCAGTGCCGGACGTCCTCCAAGGGGAGAGTCAGTGTGTCACAGCAGATTAATGCCTTGCTCACTGACTGATCAACTCCCGCTGGTCTGGAACCTGAGTCTACTGTGGCATGGCCCAGATAGGGAGGTGATGCTGTCCCGACTCATTGCCACTCAGGTGGTCTGGCCCAAGAAACTGTGATCCATACATTTAATGTTCCAGACACTTGTCATAGTGGAACAGTGGGATGCTGTTGTGTAAAAGGCTTTGACAGGTCTGTGAGCAGTGGAGAGGGCGAGTAGGAGGTAATCAAGCTAAGTGGCTGTTTATGAAGAAAGAAAATGGTGAGGTCACTACTTGTATGATTTAACTGCAAATGCAACATAAACACTGTGTGCTTAGTCTATGTGTATGAACGACATATTTAAAGAAATATATCCTGCCTTTAAGCTCTCTTCTATTTTTATATGCATGGCTGTCCCACAATATGAGCAATATGTCTACATATTTCAAACTATTCATTTAATACGGTGGTACTCTTGGGAAAAGGAGGGATGACACACATTGAGACAGATATATGTCTCACCAATCATTAACTCATTTACTAGATGACATTATCAACCTGTCTGACCCATTCAGTTTCTGGATATAACAGTTTTTTGAAATACAGAAAATGAACACCTGTGCTACATGTTACAACCATTTGTGAAATTACCACCTCAGCGGCTGTCTCTTCAAGCCCCTCATTAACCGTAAAGGCAAGTGACATGGAAAACATGAAAATTCCCATATCTAAAAAGTTGCATAATAATAAAATAATAGGGGGTCATCTATAATCGTCCCTCACCTCAAGATAATGATAACTTTTCAAACTCAATTACACATTAGCAGGACAATTTCTTCCTTTATCTATCACACTTCATCAACTAGGGCTTGGCTGCATACTCTATCCTCCTCATTAGCAATCACTCCATCACTCACTAATAATGGCCTATCAACACTGTCTCAGTGACCAAAGTTACAGCAGGGGCGAATGAAATATTAACTTATGATGTTAACCCGGGGTCATGTTTCAACATTGTGGAATTAGATCAGATTTAGTCAAATATCATCATAAATCAAATATGAAGGAGGACTCTAAAACAGTCAAAGTAGTTCAAAAGAGAATAAAAAAAAGAAAACATGACCTTTTTAAAGCATGGAGCGATTTAAAGTCTTAGGACTCAAGTTCAACTGAAAATGTATTAAATGGTCAATTCAGAGTATGACAGTTACAATAAAACAAATCATTTATTGGTGGTTTAACAGAGAGAAACAGTGCAGTGGAAAAAAAGAAAATAAGCAAGACCCGAGGCAGGCACCTTGGTTTGTGTGCCTCACCATTACCATAAATGGATGCTGACTGCCTGCAGTCAGGGCCAATACACTATCTATAAGGGCTCATTTCTATCAAATTTACTTTGCCGCCGGTGTGACGGACGGTCGCTAGTCTTAGCAGCCTAAATCAGTTCACTTTCACATACCTTTTCAGGCATGCCCGCCATAGCTAGAGGTGCGTGCAATGAGTGTCACATCCCTACCCCCTCTTGTCCCCTCCGATTACCCTCACAGATGCCATGGCAAATGGCTGGCTTGAGGTTACAGACACGGGTCTGCTGTTTTATATTCATGTCAGGATAGTGGAGTATTGGGAGCATTCGTTCAATACAGCTGCCACGTGAGAAACATTTCCTTAGGCTGGTGTAATGACCATTTTAAAATGAAGTGAGAACTATTATCTGTCTCCCTCGCTCTCTCTGAAACACACACACATACACACTCATGCACACATAATAAACGTCCACATCTGCCAAGAAAGCACTTAAGCAAGACTGGCATGGCGAATTTTGATACCACTTGATTAGTACTTTGCATAAGTATTGCGTTTTGTTCTTACGGGCCACAACCAATGTCAAATAGACACTTGAGAATCAACAGCCATTACTACGTCTCCTCACGTAAACCTAGTTTTCATCACACCGATCTGTCCTCATGGGACCGTCCTGGTGTAGAGCAACCTAATCTATGCCCTTGATTCATTTTATGTCGTACAGTAAAATGTGACACCATCTTGTTGTGCTGTTTCTTCAACTGAGTCATTATCTCTCTGACGAAGTACATATATTTCCTAGCAGAGTGGTCTGATGCTCAATAATGCAAATGAGTTCTTTAATCTAAGCCTCCCTTAAACTGGTAATTAAACACATGATTTATAGTTGCATGAAAGGCAATAACACTTTGTATGCAAAATATCACCTGATTGGTCGGATGTGATGCATTTCCTCAATATTTTATATTAAACGGATAAGATTTCACGCTGCCATCTATATCTAGCATGAGTTCTGCACTGCAGTGTAGTTGCCTTTTCAAATTTGAACAGCAAAAAGTGTTGTTTTTTTATGTTTGAGAACCCTTTACACACTTGCATCAACATACACACACTCTTAGCACTAATGCTGCCTCCTGGACTTCCCAAACAGGGAGTTGTCTACTATTTGAGCTCACCTTGTACTCCATTATGAGGTCGAGGCCCTGCACCTGCTTTTCCAGGTGTGAAGGAAGACCCTGATGATGCACTCTTAATGACTTGCCAGAAGGAGAGGGCACTCCATGCAGCTGCATACTTTACAGCCACGTAAACTGGTCATTACCATCCATCTTCGTATGTGTCAGGATGTAGAGAGTATGCTTGCTGTTAGGTTTTCCTTGTTAGGAAAGAGATGTGTAATTCACAAAAACAGAGGGTTGATCTCTGAGTACTCTGAGTAATGTCTTCTGGGTCCATAGAGCCTGAGGTCCAATGACGCATGACACACAAATTAAAATCAATCAATCATTAATGTTGGAAAATGTGCAGCCTATTAACATGTTGGTAACCAGTCACATAATGCAAGGGTCATTGCTGCAGCAGAGTAATTCTTCTTACCTGACTATGGAAAACAACATTATCACCAGCCAGTTTTATGGAGATAAGCCCATAAAAAATGCTGCATACAGGCACGTTATGATTTAGTACCACCAGTGCTACAGGTGCTCTTGCATCAGATAATAAGCTTTTCAACTGAGTGATAAATCAACATGTTAATCAAAAAAGCTGTGGGTGTGAATTTAGTGCAAGACATGTTCTCACACTCAATATCTAAGGTGTAGACTGTGCCAGTGATGTAAAAATAACAATTCTGTTACTTACTGACTATTTTGATTTTTCCATCATGTTTCTAGGCTGAACACATTTCAACATATGCTCAGTCTGCCCTTCATTTCAGTCACTCCGTCTCTGCTGAACACTTTCTGACCTTCATGTCCTTTCTGTTCGACTTATTAGTGAACAAAATTTGCTTCAGGCCCGAGACACCACAGCCTTTCTAAAACACTGCAGCTATACTAATCCCAAGCAGAAAATCAATTCATGAATTAATTGTTGAGCATGTCTTGCAGATCAATCTTTCACTATTACAACAGCAAGGAAACGCTGGAGGCAGCATGTCTATTCATATCTGCCAGCAGCAAAATTGGAATAGTTTTAACCTGTCGCTCAACTGTGGACTAAATCTAATGTCAATATGCCTTAGGTGGCATTGCTGTGATGCCATATGTAATATATGAACATATGCACTGCATATATAAGTTTTAATCTTTACAATACAAATACATTTTTTTATATATATTATATTATATACAATGTATGTATTCCTTTTGTGACAAAATCTAGTGTGTCACAAACACTCATTCCACTGATCAGACTATTCCATTGGACTAGAAGAAATAAAAAAGAAAATTTAAAGGCAGTAATGAGGACACATCAGCTGCATATATGTGTTCATACGTGTTCATATCAGCCTTTGAATTCAGGATTTTGCTCAGCTGCAATTTTAAGGTTATTCTCCAGAATGGATGGATTTGAACAGACAAATTGGTTGAACATAACATACTATTCTGTCCCTCCTCAATCTTTCTCAGTGCATTTCTTCACTCTTAAAAGCACGTTCAAAGTGAAATTTGCACGCTACACTTCCTGAAGCATCTTGTTGTTGTGTTGTACTAAAAACCAATGACCTTTTCTTTAGAGGAGTTGTAGAGAATATTAGTATATGAAAAAAGAACAATCCTGAAAATAGAGATATTTATGATTGTAAATACTAAGACATTGTGTTTGCCTCGGGAGATGCTAAATCTTGTTGTCATTCAGTATTGTCTTTCTTTAAAGGTTAAATACAAAACCCGTTTAAATCATGCAGAAAATCTCCCTCCTCTTTTCAACCTCTCCCCTTAATAGAGTGTTTCACATCTTGGACTTTTTAAAGTTGAAACTACCTCAACTTAACTTAGAGTCTGTTTTGGTTGAAGATGTATTACAAATACAACTGTTTACATTTTAGCTTTTTTTTTTTTTTTTTTTAACTTTTCAGATGTACTCTGGGAAAGCTGTGATTTCTTTGATGCAAGAACTGCAAATGTGCACATTCTAATCTATGTTTGTGCCCTGGGATTTGGCTGATGAAGCTGACAAATACTTCAATCTCCCATTTTGAGAAAAGCCATTAACATTGTCTGCCCTACTTTATGGAGATATAAGACAGAACAAAACATTGGCATTTCAGAAGAAGCGTCTGAAGTAGCCTAGTTGTTTTTTTTCTTAATCTTGTTTTCTCTGTCTTGTTACAAAAACTTTGTTCATCAAAATGCAGGTCAAAAGTGGGGTCTGCAGTTAGCCTCGCCCTTGGTTACCACAGGGCAGCAACATGAATTTTATAGTTGCAAACAAACATTTAACCAACCAACCACAAACTCCCTGCCTTCATCTGTCATTCACACAGCAAGGTCGAAGGATACTTTTACCACATATTCCCCACTCTCTGCTCAGACCTATCACTGTTCACTTGTCTACCTTTTTGACCCTTACTATCTCCTCACACTGTTCATCTCCTATTTGCACCTGACCAGTTCCTTCAGCCTGAGCTCATCTCTGGTGACAGCACCCGATTGACATTAATGGCACTACAGAATAGAAAGGTTAATTAAGACCAACTGTTCCCTGCCCATTCCTCAGCACCATCTGCTGTGCAGCGCCAGTCAAATGGATACAAACACCGAACTGACATCGTAATGAGACTAATGCTGCAGTGAGAAAATGTAATTTATTGAGTATCAGGCTCTTTCCAGACCACTTGTAGAACTATATACCCTTTCCAAAAACACACATAGTGAACGACAACAACTTTCCGGTTTATAGTTCTGGCTAATTTTACTATAAATGAGGCCCCACATCACATCACACACAATCACATACAATCACATTAAATACTGCTACCATATTGTTGCGTGACAGTTGCATTTTAAATGCACATGATGTGATTCAGTAGCAGGAACTGATATCATCTTTTTCATTTAGTCTATGCACTGGTAAAACAGTGGCCCTATGGTGATTCAGGAATCTGCACATTACTGATAACCTTGAGGAAAGACATGGAAGGAACCATTAACTTCTCATAAGGATCTAAGGTTTGTCTATTCGACAAGGAAAGTCGTTTACTGATTGTGTCTCAAGCAATTTCTTGAGACACAATGAGTTTTCTCTTGAGTCGAGCTGCAAAGATGCAAGGTTTGAAGGTTTCAAATTCACAAAAATGTTACTTAAATTGTGACAGAAATGAAATTGCAGTGGGATGCAAATAAATAAATATATAAATATTTGTTGATGCTCTGTCATGACTAAGTAGCTGTCAGGTTACTTAAGCAGTCCAAGTAAGGCTGCAGGGTGGAAAACCTAGGTAAGATACTAAGGTTGCAGCAAAACACACAAACAAAGTGATGACACACATCTAAATATGGAGACTGGAGGGGATTTCAAACTCTCTTTATCTTCTTACATTTTCTCTCTGTCTTTATCTCTATTGAGATTCTTCGCTTTGATCTTTGAACCTGTAAAATTCACAGAGGCGCTCTTGACAGTAAGAGAAGAGAAGAGCAAGTGTTGTGTAAAGGCAAAGTGAGGGGGTGAGTGGAGGATTAAATATGCAGAACATGGACGTCAAGGGCAGAGGAGGCAGATACAGCTGCAGGCAGCCTATCTGAATATGGGTTGCTTTGGAACTGCTAAACCAAACAACAATGTTCCAAATGATGAAATGATAGAGTGAACTCTCGTAAATGCATCAGGAACAATTTTAGCCCACAGTACATCACAGTTTTGGACATTTAGGTAGGCATCTTCTTTTTGGTCTGTAGGAATGCTTAGGGTTCAGACAGGAAAAAGAAAGCACTTCCTGAAAAAGTGTTTTAATTTTGAGGTTAGACAATGACAAATTAGGCATGTCAAATATTTGGTAGTTTTCAGTTTGCCTCTTTATTCATAGGATTGGTTTGATGTATGTTGTCACAGTTGTCACTGTTGTACTTGTACTACATTTTAAATGATATTGCAGTTCTCTGATGCTTAGACCTGGGCACAAACTGTTGATATTTATCCTATTATAACCCACCTTTAACTGGTTATAACTGTGACGTTACTAAAGAGTTAAAACCACTGGAAACCTAAATCCACAATTCTAACTATGTAATTATGTAACTGTGTCTTATGCACATAATAGTAACCATTTACTTACTAACTATTTACCACCAAGTTTTTAGGAATATTGTTATATAGATATTGGTTGGAATTGAGCGTGATTAAGCTCCAAAATGTATTACACAATTAATTCTGCGAACCAATCACAAAAAAAAAAAAAAAACACAAAACAAAAGCTCTCTGCTCTCACTCAGTCTACCTCAAAGCCAGCCAGAGAAACCAATTTTGCTACAATTATTATGATAAATAAACTCATAAACTGTCAAAAAAGGAAACATTCTTATTGCACAGCTTCTGAATCGAAGTTCCTCTAATTGCCTCCTTATCTCTTTGTAAAACACAGTTCATTCAAAAGCAACAGAAGTATTAAATAAAACATATTGGCTAGTCTTTCCACTTTGCTAGCAATCAACTACTCTAGTTTGGTTAATATAAATCCAAAATTCACTGAATGAGATATGGCTTTGAAATGAGGATAGCTAATGGTTCAGTAGTGTACAATTTAAGTTGCTAAAACACGTTTGCTACTCCACTGTCTACAATGGTACATTGCTTAACTTATGTGCAGCAAAATTAGCTGTTTTTGAACTTTTTTTTTAATAGGTATAAATATTTATTTTCACTTTTTGTGAATGTGTATTGAGGCACTCAACTTTGATATGCATTTTTACTATTTCAAGCCACATTTCCAGAGGCTTTAATGTTCTTTTTTTCTTTTTTGTATTTTTTATTCATTTTATCTTCATGTACAATATAATTTACAACCAATAAAAATATTGAGGTTACACATTTTGAAATCATAAAGCAGGTTCTACCTGTGGCTGGCCTAGCTGGCAGTCAGACTCAGAAAACAGACAGACTCAAGAGAGAATAAGTCAGCTGAATTTTATTTCAGATGGTGATTCCCTGCTTTGAGAAAATCACTGAGGTCTTATTTTTGTTCTTGTTGTTTTGATGCTTCCTGTGTTTACATATATGGTTCAATTAAACCCTTGCATGAAGCCCTCCATTTAAATTCAGTGGTTATAAATGAACAACAATGACAACAAAAAAGGAAGTCACATTTTAACATCCTTCATCTTGTTCAGTCTCAAAATGCACTCACCTTCAAAAAAAAACAAACAAAAAAAAACGGCTGAACAAAATAAGTATCTGCCCAGAATAGCATACATCTTCAATAAAGGTCGCATTTAAAAATGACACATTCTGTCAATTCAGTCGGTTGGCTTTTGGCAGTAACTGAGACACACAGTATAACCGGAAAATCCATTGAGCATGCTGTGCCACAGAATGCCGGAAAGATCACCATTGAGAAGCATCATTGCATGCCTATTCTGCCATGCCTTCACATTGTTTCTTATCCTTTCTTTCTTTTTTGCCAGGGGATTAAGTGATGCCTTATACCCCATGCCAAGGTCTTTCTACAAACAAACCATTCACAAACAGAAAAAGCAATCAGGCAAATGCAGTTAGCATACAAAGAGGACTGAATACACGACTGTAGCGGTGAAAAGACATTTTGAGACTGCTTGTTAGAGCGATCCATGGCATGAATATTCATTTGCCCAATTTTCCAACTGTGTGTGTTTCATTCATTTTTCATATTATGTTTGTGTTTTGCAGACACAATGGAAAAACTAAATTTCTCACAGTCATATTCTCCTTCAGTGCCATGATGCACAATTATATCCAACACTCGTGTAAATACCTTTACTCTTAATAACACCTTTCTAACAGTCCTCAGCTTTAGGAACAGCAGTGCAGTCAGGTTAAATCTCGTTCATCCTGTTGTTGTTTTGTATCAAGCTCAAAACTCAAGTGGGAAAGTTTACCACTGCGACACACTTCCCAGCTGGGAGATGGCGCCGGTTCTACAATCTCCGAATGCCAGTTGCTAGTATCCTAATGAATGAGGATGTTTTTCAGATGCTCACTGCCAGTCCTCTGACGACTCCCACGGAGTTCACTTAGGTAACAAGTGAATCAAATGGAAGTGCGGCTTTATTTATTTATTTTTTTTAATTTAATTTTCATCTCATTGTTGTCTCTCTTTTAGATAAGAAATTATTTTAAACTACTGTTTCCTGGTTTGAGTAAAACAGTCCTGTCTTCAGTGTCACCATTGTGATAGACAGTGACACTCTTATTATGGTATGTTACCTCTCTTTTTCTTGAAACGGACATATCTATAACTAATGCTCAGTGTCTTTCTCCGCACATGGCAGCCAACTGACAAAAGACAATTTCATGCAAAAGGAAGGCTGCATATCCTCTGTTGGTTATCCGTAGGTGAAGTTGACATAAGTGATGAAAGAGCCTTTACAAATACATGAGGCTAGAGACACTGGGAGAGAGGTGTCATGTTGAAAATTCATGAGATACCCATCCTGCTATCACAAATGTTTTCCCTGTCCATCCATCCTGCATGTACGTTAATAGATTATAGAAAAGGCCTTTATTCTTGAGTCTGTCCATTTGCAAAGGCACATGCAAGCACACCCATGCACATATCGAAGTCCCCACACCACCACCCCCAGGGGTTTGTATATAGAGTTGATTGCTGCTAAGCACAGTGGTCATTAGGCGGTCAAACCTCCCACCATCTAGGCCGATAAAAGCTCAGCCATAACTGTCAGCCCCATTAACATTCTATCCAAGTGTCGTGCAGACTTTAATTCATTGTCTTACCCAGATAAACTTCAATTGATTTCAGTGAACCATTTGTGTGGCTGCCTTGCCAAAAGACAAATCTTTAATGTTAACATCCACATTTCTTTAACTGTTTTGTCACCTGAAGTAAAGTGTATACGCCGCTGGCAGAGGAGGGGATGAAATAAGACATAAATACACCAAAAGGACTGAAATGACCTTTAAGCTTGGCAAGAACTAATCCAACTGATCACAAAATATAAAATTTTAATAGAAATGTATATCAAGGCAAAGCAAGATTGAACAAGATTGAAGAATAGACTTGCTTTGTAGTTGCAGAAAGTGACTGTCTGCTCAACAGAAATCTGGAATATGTTGCATTGACAGTATCTGCCCTTGCTGAAGGCAAGAGTACCCCTTATCCAGACCACTCAAAACTTGCTATCTGAGTGGCATTTTAGTTTGAGCATTTTACTTTAATAGCTGGTTGAAAAGAAAGTCCTTACTATTTTCTCGACGCTTTCCATTAAGTATTAAACCAGGGGATTGGGAGTGATCTATCACTGTTTTTCTATCATTGCTAGGATTATCTAAACATGTGCTGTAAGCTGCAATAGCTGTATAACTGTGGCATCCCTACAGGCACAAACCCAGCAGGGGTGCAAATGCAGTCCCAGTGCCATTCTATTTGTGCAAGTCCATTTTATGCACCTGTTCGGCTCCAAATGGGTGCTGCTGCTGCTGCTCACTGGTGTAGAGCAATTTTGGCAAGAAAGTGCAGCTGCTCAGGCCACCCCATTTTACAAATGCAAGGGCACAGAGCAATTTTTTGTGTCTTATGTTGTTCGAGTAAATGGTAAATGGACTGCACTTATATAGCACTTTTCTACCTTGACAGACAAAGCACTTTAGATTTAGGTCTTATTCACACACATACACACACTGATGGCGGTAGAGTATTTTAATGCATTTTAATTTAATCTGATGCATTTTATCTCTTGTAGGTATTTAAATACATGTTATACTCTACTATACAGTTAAGGCAGAGTCTACTGTCTTGGATAGATGAGTGCAGAGCCGTTTCTTGCTCTATGCAGACTATGCGGCTGCATAGGGCCCGCAGCCAACAGGGGCCCCAAACTGCAAGTTCAGCCTCGTATTATATTATATGATATTTATGAGATTTAAAAGTAGCTGTCTTTATTTGTAGCCAGACAAACATCCTCATTTGTTGTGTGAAACACTTATATGCTTAAATAAAGCATGTAAGCGTAATCAGGCCAAAATCACCTTTGGATTGGGCTGTCAAGTGAGTAAGTGACATCTGCAGACAGGTAGGCCTATGACGGGATGATTGACAGCCGCCCATCATTCACTGAAGTGAGAGAATAACAGTATGCACCGTAAACAACGGCATCATAATAGACGTATGCATCTGATGCAGAAAAGTGACAAAAGAAGAAAAGTGATGAAAACTGTTCACAGGATAAAGGTAAGGCATTTGTTCAAGATGTGGGATGGAGGAGGGAGCCAGAATGCTCAGCTAGCCTCACATAAATGTTAGCTACCTCAGCTAGCTGGCTAGGATTGTTTGCATGTAAATAAAGTCAGCTTTATGCGGAGTTTACTTTACGAAAGGGCTCAAATAAATATGTCATGTGAATGGACCGTGCCTAGTTCTGCCCTCAATAACAATACAAGTTAATCCCATATCATAAATTAGATGCAAGTTGCCCACTTTGTAATGCACTGCAAAATATATGCAAACATATTCCCTCTATATCATATGGTGCTCATCACTCATTTACCTTTATTTGTATTACTTTAACGAGTATAATGTGGAGATAAACAGAAAACGTCTGAAAGGGATAACTTTGAAACTGGTAGTATGCTTTAAAGGGACACTGTATATTGTAATGTTTAATATAAAAACAGATTCAGAATTTTTGCATTAGTGCAACACAGCTGCAGTTATATGATATGAATATTTGCTTCTGATCAGTTTTGCTTGGTAACTTAAGGAGCCAGAGGGATCTTCAACAGTCATCCTGACCAGCAAACAGCAACATGACTATATAATTATTCTTACTAGCTTTTTGTTTTTTTATCGTTTGCACATTAATATGAAGGCTGGTCCATTGTATTTTTATTCATTTAAGTAAGTTAAGTTGTTTATTTTTTACTGTTTTGGATTGGTGGGGAAGTTTTTTTTATGTTATGCCACCCTGTTTTCAAAGTTTACATTAAACATTTTTTTTAGGAACATGCTGCACATGTTGCATTTATTAATGTACTCTAACCTGTTTTCCTCTTAAAATGTAACAGACTGTTGCATAGCCACAGATCATCTGAAAAGGATAGGAATCTACAAAATAGGGGCCCCCAAATAACATCTTGCATAGGGCCCCCAAATAGCTAGAAACGGTCCTGGATGAGTGATTCGTACCAATATCATCTGTGGCATTTACTATTTCGGATGCAGTTGTTCCCTTACAGTTCATTAAATGCCTAAATTTATCGTAGCAGAAACAGGATTAACATGTGTGTTCCATCCGCAGTCTCTAATTTGAAGGATACACATGTAATTTTGCACAGGTCAAACAGCATGGGCACCCTAATTAATTAGTCAAATCTTCCGATACAGCATAGTTTTAATAAGATAGGTGCATGACCTTCTCTGGTTTTCTGCCAATTACACAATTGTAGACTGTAACACACAAATTTCAAATTCAAACACAGAATCAACAGACATATGTAGAAGGATACCATTTCTTGTGATTCTTCAAAGCACTGTTTTCTGTCTTTCAAGCAGTTATGGGATGGCAGTCAGTCAGTTAAAACAGACTTTTGCTATTGTCACTTTCATAGCATGTAAACATGTTCAAATATGATAGATGGCAATCTGGTTAATGACATTGGTAACCAAAATACCTGAAAGACAGTACTAGAAACAAATTCTGACTTGATGAACCAACTTGCAAGAACTAGGCCACACTATGTGCATTAGTGTTTACACCTCCACCCAGTTTCAGGAAAGCTTGTCAGTTTTATAACACATGACTTGGGAATTTGAACTTCAGAAAAACTTAAATGTCTTAGTATTTAGCATTTTTTTTCTAATGTGTGTTAACAATATTTTCTGGAAAGTACTCTGCTATAGTCAGCCTATATTTCAGAAATTTAAATCTCCTTGCAAGCAAATGTTTCACTCTGCTAGGCTTGCCAATTACAGATTCACAGCAGCAAGGTAATGCCATGAAAGTACCCACCAGAACAAACCAACAATTCACAACCTTTATTTGTGAAGGAAAATAAAAATCACACTGAGTAATGCCCTGCCATGGATATGATCACCAGGAGGTTAAGCACACATAAATAGGCAAAGAGTCTCATTAGTGCAAATGTAAATAAATAGAGACAGATGATGCTGACAGAGAGTCCACAGGACCACAGGCTTCTGTGTCATGTAAATATCTGCCTTGGCAAGCCAAGTCTCAGTGTGTTAGTATCAGAATTATCTGATAATTCGAGCAACGGAGGGCAATTACCCATATACTGCCACTCATCCTATGTCATTTCTGCATGTGTTCTTGAGGAATAAATGCAATTTAAAAGATATCCTCATATGTCTGTCCATCCATTCACCCATTTTAAACAATGATTAATCATAGAGTTTGTGTCAGCAACAGAAATGAAAGAATAAAAACATCCATACCTCAGAAGACTAAGCCCCGGCAGCCGGGGTTTAATATTGTTGCTAATCAATACATACATACGATTTCATGATTATTTAGTTGCTGAAGTTTCTAGATGATGAGGTTTGGCTTTGATTTGTCAGGTAGACTTTTTTTCAATAATCATATAGTCTGCTGAAGACTGCCATGCTAGTCCAGCTCAGCTAATCCAAGTGGTTATCTCCCAGTGTAAATTATGATATAAACCGCTTAAGAGAAAACATACATGTCTTACGAATAAGTGATTAGCACAGTGAGAAAATCAGCATTTATTCTGTTTGCAAATGGATTCTAACAATGGTTTGAATGAGCGCGGGCCAGTCTAAATTTCCCTCTTTCTGAACCACAACAGAGGATATATATTGGGGTAGTAGCATGAAACCTATGCACAACTACCAGAACAAAGATATCCACTGGATTGAGCTAAGTGAGATAAGTGAAGCAGCATATTACTGCAGCTTTGGTCAAACTTTACATTTCTTATGCTGTAGTCACATTTAAGGATCACTTTACTGCAAAGATGAAATTGTATTACCTGCATTGAACTGAATCAAAATTACATCCATTCAACTCAATTAAGCCCACACAAACAGACATGTAGGCTCTAACAGAAATTGTGGTTCATGCCTCACTTTCAAGCTTACTTTTTTGTTTTATTTCATTTTATTTTTATTTTTAAGTAGTAGTGGGAATAGAAGCCTTCATTCATATTCAATGTGATTATATTGTAGCATTCTTAAAAAAAAAAAAAAAAAAGAACAAAAATAACAACCATCTGCCTCTGAGGATGCATAAATTGAAGCCTGGGTCACATCTTCTCAATGAATTAAAGCCATTAGAGACTGTTTTAATTGTGGAAATATTAGATGTTCAGGACTCATTTTGAAGGACTGTCAGTCTGTCATTCTTTGTGGGAGCCTCCCAGGAACGTTTGTTCTGTTTTGGAGAAAAGAGGCATATGGGAATGTTCATCATGTATGCAGTTTCCTCAGTTTCTGCAGTGGGAGTTTCTCTTGTCACTAGTGGTATTATGCATCAGGAGTCAGCTTACTGTATGTACTGCAGGTGTGCCGTAATACCCAACAGATCTTCAGCGTCTTACACCAGGATTAGAAGTTGTTTTGATGAATAAGCTTTAGGTAACTCAAGGGATAATATTCTGCAGATGCCCTTTGCTTACTTCTGAAGATTAGAAGTTGTGTGACTTGTGGAACATTAAAAACACCAACATAGTTTGTTGGCCTTCAGGGGACATCCCTTAGAGCTGCACTGCGCTAAAACTAATTTACATGGCTTGCCATTGCCTGCAGGACTTTGATTGTCTATGTTCAGTATCAGCTTCTCATTACATTATTGTTTATTGCTCTTCAAGAGAACTACGTGTGGCAGTATAGAATTTAAAGATCCCAGCGATGCTGCATAAAGCAGAAAGTCTACACTCTCATCTTAACCACAACATTCTTGCACAGAGTGATGTCTCAGCATGGTGAGCTGTAGCAAAAGAAACCATTTCAGAGCAAACTGTATGCAAAACAGTGGGTGAAACGCCTCATAAACACATTGCAGATAGAGATTTTTATTGTTTTACCTTGAGATCACTGAACACAGTGAACGATAACAAGAAATGTCGGGGATATCAAGAATCTTTTCATTGATGAGAACACAATATGAAATGTGTAAATGCATTTTCAAGGGGACAATAAGTTCACATTTCATTTTCCAGTGAAATATACAGCTTACATGTAGAGCTCCACTACTGTGAGGAATTGTATTATTTGTAGAGATATATACAAATACTGCTCAAAATATTTTTTTTTCAATGATATTGACATTTGGAAATTACCTTTATATCGTCATCATTTTAAGTCCTTGTTTGTGAAGGTATGAGCATTGTATTTATATAAAATAAGCTCACATTTAAAAACAAGTCCAAATAAGAGATTGGGAATATGCTTTTGATGTGATTTATTTGGTCATGTATTACTCTATAATATCTGTGGCACTCCCAAGCATCTTGTCGTGATCTATATATATATAAAAATAACTGAATAACTGATTACCAGCACATTGAGGTCTATGCATTTAATTTGAAAATGTGTAAAATGTGTTCTGCATACAGTGGGAGCATGTGTGCATGTTTTTGCATCAGAGGCCATTTACCTTTGTTCTCCCAGTCTGATGAGCACAATTGTTTCAACTCATGCATGGTCCCCTTCTTTAATGACTGCCTTGTCTGATACGATTGTTCCTATGCAGATGTTGAGAATATGGGGCTCAGAGGAGCATTTCCTTTAAAAACTCAGCTGCGGTTGTGATGCTCCGTAATAGAATGGTTCATCTGCTTTAGGAAACAACATCTGCCACAACTCATATCACAGTGCGGTGACAGGTGCCACCTAACATTTTTGTTTTATTTTGATAGTCAAGGCCATGCTTCAAATCTATTTATTATAATACTAAAGGGTCTTTATACACAGTGGGGGTTGAGGAGAAGGGCCAAACTGCTGGTGGTTCAATGTCAGCTGTTATTGGAAGCTGTGCAGTTTGGAGGCTGCATTCTGTGTGTTGTTGTGCTGTTTATGGCTTTAGTCTGTGTAATTAGCACTGCTGCTGTCTACTAGAACTGTCTGACTACACACATATAAACTCTCCCTGTTGTTTTTCCAATTATTATAGTGATTATAATGAAATATTTTTCTAGTTTATATTCATGTCTGTGTGCTGCGGATCCTTGTGTGAGACTTAAATCAGATTCCAATGTAGTTTTCTACAACTGGCCTCCATTACTGCTAAATAGAGTGCTCATGTACAGATTTTGATTTGTGTATTCAATCCATTTTAGCTCACTCCCAAAGAGGCCCAACAAACCATCTGCTGTTTAGATAGACTCTGACCTCTATGCCTCCCATGTCCAAACACACCACCAGAGCATATCCATCCATACGGCCCGTCTGGTTGTTAATCTCTGAACGGAAGACAAGGAGGTTATCATCACATGCCATTTGAAAGGACGGGCCCACTGGCAAATCCCACCAAGGGCCTTGTTTGACTCAGTACACTCTCTTCCTGACACAAGATGTGATTAATACATTGTCATGCTGTAGCAGTGTGACAATCTTGATGGCTGCACATTCAGGGTCTTTAGGGCATTTGTCATGTCTGAACATCAGGACGGAAGTGGCTTTGTTTCTTCCATCTCTAAATGTGTGAAAATTGGTGAGGCAACATAACCGTTACTTTATGTTCTGCTCTGTACTTTTCTTACTCAACTAAGCATTTTATTTGACTGTAATAACCATAACACAATAAAATGTTGATTGTGCCAAGCCCACGAAGCACAAAAAATTCTTGTCTTGGACAAAATCCCAATACTGACCATTACAAATGGGAAGTAATGAGGGTAATTCATCTAGATTGCAAGATCTTGTCAAAGGCAGCCGCATCTTAGTGTTAATGATCTTAAAACATCTGGCTCTGCATAAGCATGTTGCTTGATCTGTACTGCTCCTCTATACTGGCAGAAACAGTCTGGATACTGTGCCTAAAGAGCTGCTCTCCTCTGACCTGAATTCTCCCGCTCCTACAGCAGTGATGTTAGTGGGCCACATTAGCATTTTCCACCATTTCTTTGAACCTCTGATGTAATTAATTTAGAGAATGGGGGGGATGATGTATAAACCACTTAAGGAAAATGTATGTGTCCTACTAATAAGTAATTAGCACAGGAGAAAATAAACATTTATTCTGCCTACAAAGGGGTTTTAACAATGGTTTGTCTGATGCTAGTGTGTTGAAGAAGTACATTTGTAGCAGAGTGCCTAGCCTGCTATTTGTAGAATTCTTCAGAGGACTGAAAAATATGATTTAAAAATAGCATTGTGTCTTAAAAGATAAAAAGGCTGTGAGTGACAGATGTCCAAGCTTGACTTTTGTGTCTGTGTGTATGTCTGTTTTAAGCTTGACTGGAACTGAATGGTATTGGCTGAATTGTGGTGTAAAACCCCAAAATGACAAATAATAATTCACATTCCAGTACCATCAGACCAGGACATAATTAAACATGCAGTATTTGAACAGAATTTGCTGATATTTGTTCCTATCCTCTTCCTAGTTATTAGTTATGAGGCAGCAACATATTGCAGAAGATACAAGCTATTGTTTGAATAAAAAATACATTTGTTCCTCATGGTTTCTATAATAACATTGTTTAAAGGCGAAGTCCACCTAAACAGGTGTTTTCACTTTGACCTCATTAGATGTGGCCTTCACTTATGGCTAATGTACAGTCTGTAAATACTCAATCAGTCTTCAAACACCTGCGTGAGTGTGCAATTCACTAAAAATGGTAAAATGCTACATAAAACAGTAAGATACATTTCAAGTGGATAGTGCTTTTGGTCAGGATCTTGGTTTCCTGTTGATAGAGGATTTGTTTTTCTTGTCAAAACTCCAAACAAATGATGCGTCTGTTTCCAGACATACCAAATTCTGATTTCAAGTCAAAATTTTACTTTTGTAATAACAAATGTATTTTTGGCATACCATGAAGTCCATTTGTATTTTTTGTGAGCATACTCATCATACAATTCTGATGTCATAGTTTCTCAAAAGAAGCTACATATATTTTTAGCCCAAGTCAAATTTTAGCTGTAATACCTTGGAGTGATTCTGATAAATGTGGATCCATAAAGCTTACATTTACATTTTACATCTGAGCCATATAGCTGATGTTATTTCCAAAGGCGACTCACAATGAGTGCAACCACAAGAAAATTTTAATTCCTACTTAAAGACCCTACTTGCATAATATTAACCTCAATAAATCATTCTCAAGTTAATATAAATACTTTGGAATAATGGTTATAAGGAAATGGTCAGGACTGACAGGGAATAGAAGAAGCCTTAATGAAACTAAATAGGTCTTCCTTATCTTTGTTTTAAGCATGAAATAATTATTATGCATCACAAGCAAACAGTCAATCCAGAAAATATTTAAGTGACAATGTGTAATAGAGAAATGTATTGTCAGATAACAAACAAGCACAAATACTGTATGTTACATTTTGTTTTTCTGTAGAAAAGAAAAGTTTGCTCACGTACAGAGCCATAAGTGTTGGGGCACAGATGGAGGAAGAAGCAAGAAAAGCAGGGAATGGTACTCTGGTAATGATGCTTCAGAACTGAACAATGTTTTCTAATTATAGGATGAAGCTCTCTCTGTGCTTACATTTCAGTCAAAACAATGGTGAAAGTATAGCAGAGGATGAGTCTGCGGGTGCACAAGACTGGCAGAGGGCTGGCCAGACAGGTGAGTGGAACAACAAACTCAGAGATAAATGTAGCTGTTGTCAAGTTTACATTGTCTATACATATCTGTGCTAGCTTGGTGCTGCTTTATTCTTCTATGTGTGGCAGGTTATTTAGTTCTTTAAACTTAATATCACTTGTTGCTCATATTTATTAGTCATTTATGTATATCTGTCTGAGTTCTGTCCTCTTTTCTGGTTTATTCTAGTCAAGCAACAATTATAATCATACATTATAAATTATATGTTTGTAAGTGAACCGTTGTACAAAGGCTACAAAGTGCCGTACATAGAAAATTAATGTATCGTTGATCTGGAAAATAATTTAGTGTAATAGTTTTATAATATAACATTCTCATCATCGTACACCCCCCAGCCCCCCTTTCAATAATGTAACACACCAATATTTAGTACAGAGAGTATATTTTAACTGATCTATTTTATTTTTAAAATATTCCAGTAGTTGTTTTTTTTTCCATCCCTTGCCTGAATGGTAAATGAATGCTTGAACGCTGTTTAATCAGAGTTAACAAGCAGCGAATACATCTGACTTTAAAGCAGGAGTGATGTACAGGAGCGTGAAGTTACTGTAAATATGGTCAGTCTTTTTTTCTTTATTTACTTCTTTTACGCCCCAAAATCCAAAGGTCACAACATGTTGTTGTGGCTCTGACAAGGTAGGTTGTGTTTTGATTTAGCATTACACTTGTGTTTGACAGCTTCACACTGTGATACATTAAAGGGTTAAGAAAGGTTGTTTGCGTCATAACTTTGCTTCTGCAGAAACGTCTACAGTACTTTAGTATTCCAGAGGATTCACACAGGAACGAAAAGACACTAAGCTTATTTGGAGATTTGAGAACAGAACTAATGAGACAGTGAAGGGGAAATAAAAGCTTGTGAAATAAACAAATCGATGCATACCAACTGAATATTGATCAGGTATTGTTGCAAATAGCATGTATGCTATACACAGAATACAAATATATCTATAAAAAAGAATAAAAAAGGTTTTAAATACAAATGTCCACAAGTTGTGGCTAGAGAGAGAAAGTAAAGACAACTGAATAAAAGAGAACACTTTCGTCACTTACCTCTGGTGTAATAGCAACAATGTGACATGTACAATTAATACAAAAAACATCCATCTGTTTTACACTTTTTTGACCTTTTAAGTCAGATTCTTGTCACAGTTTAAAATCTCACATGGTATTTTGTGGTCATATAAGAGTTCATGGTTGAGGTAATACATAATAATAATAATAATAATAATAATAATAATAATAATAATAAATAAAAGTGTGCTGCAAAATACACAACATTCAAGGTCTATACAGCTGGAAAAACATGGCTTGTTTTAAGATAAAAAAGCAGCACATACAGGGAGAAAAAAACAAAAGAAAAACAAAAACAAAACAAAACATCAATAAAGTCAAAATAAAAAACATGAGAGCTTTAGCTGTCATGGAAACAAGATAAGATAATCGGTGGCATTAATGGTCAGAGATGACGAAATTGTCCGTGCCCTCTGGAGATGGAAGATGAAATAGCACATAAAAACAGGATCTAGAGGTTATTCGTAACCTGACTTGAGGATTCTGACCCCTATGAGCTGTAATTTTTGCTGTGCCTCTATCAGTTTTTCAACTAGGTTCTGAAATAGTCTTTTAAGCTTGTTACAGCTATTACACAGGAGCTGCCTTGTACAAGAGACCGCACATGAATGTTAATGTTTTGAGCTGAGAGGCACAGAGTGCATCTTCTACTTGTATCTTTTTGCATTTGCAGGCTTGGCTAGTTAAAGGATCAAGCTATTGGGTTTGTTGCACATTAATATAGAAAATAAATGAGAAAAACAGGCTATTCTCATTTATATTCTATGTGTACTGTGTATTACTTTGATAAAGGTAGGAAACACAGTAAGTAGGGAACAGAGGTTCAGTAATACATAATGAAAAACAAATCTTTAGACTGCACAGGATTTTAGTAGCTTGACAGCTGGATAACAGCAGTTTATGGCCTGGTATATAAGATCATTGTTAATTTTTCAAATATTTTCAAAATGCTGTGTGTTTTATATATCTGCGTGTGCAACAAATTGCTGTTCCATTGTACACATATTAGAGCTCATGACTTTCTTAAGTCAGAACCTTGTTAAACACACACACACACACACACACACACACACGGAAAGTTGATCCACAAATAGTCATTCAACATTTCGAGTGCACAGTAGGAATTTAATTGTATCCATCTGTCTGTGATACAGTAAGGCAGGACTCAGACCCAAAGCAGATCCATCAGACAAGGCAGGTGAAGTTAACAGGCACTTTACTCGATAGTCAGTCAGGCTTCCAGTCTGCGGTGGGAAGGCAGGATAAGACAAACAAAGCCCAGTAGAATCTGCTGACAGGCAGAGCATTGGCAAAAAGTCTGCAATCAGATAACAATGTAACTAGAGTAACTCAAACACTAAGACCGTGTATTAAACTGGAGCTTAGTCCAATGCTGTAGGTAGTGAAGTGTCCGGGGAGTTTTATTCCTTTTTTCACAGACATTTTCACTTGTCAAGCACAGGTGTGTCTAATAACATTAATAATGTCATTTAGATATGCCAATGAAATGACCCTGGTATTGCGTATGCGGAATGGTATAACTTAATGACACAAACTTTATGTCATTTGTCACACCTGTGACACTCCTTTCTGCTATGACAAGTCTGTGGCAAATTAGTTACAGTGTAGATATTAATGCCACATTAGAAATATGACTTAAAATCTTGTACTTGCCAGAATCCCCAATGTATTTAATTTGACACTCTGTAAACACATAATAGCTGAAGTCCATTATCCAAGGTAAATGCCATGACTTTTAACCTCTCTCAACCAAATCAAATCAAATCAAATCAAATTTTATTTGTATAGTCCAAATTCACAAAACACATTTTTCCTCTGAGGGCTTTAAATCTGTACAGGGAGTGACACCCTCTGTCCTTAGACCCTCGGTTTGAGTGAGGGAAAACTTGCCCAAAGAAACCTCAGGAAGAGCCACAGAGCCCTCCTCTGTGGAGAGAGAGAGAAGGTTTGAGTAGAGTTTTCAGTAAAGGGAGATGTGACTACCTTGCCTGACTAGGCACAACCCTGAGAGAGCGAGAGGGGGTCCTGGCAGTCTAGTCCTATGGCAGCATAACTAAGGGATGACCTGAGCCAGCCCTAACTATAAGCTCTGTCAAAAAGGAAAGTCTTAAGTCTACTCTTAAAAATGTTGACCGTGTCTACCTCCTGAACCCAAAATGGTAGTTTGTTCCACAGAAGAGGTGCTCCCAATCTACTTTTCAAACTATAGGAACCACAAGGAACCCAGCATCCTGAGGCGCAGTGTTCTAGAGGGTAGTAGGGTACTATGAGCTCTTTTAGATATGATGGTGCCTGACCATGAAGAGCTTTGTATGTAAGGAGAAGGACTTTAAATTCTATTCTAGATTTAACAGGTAGCCAATGCAAAGGAGCCAAAATGAGAGATGTGATCTCTGATCTTGGTACCTGTCAGAACATGTGCAGCAGCATTCTGAATTAGCTGCAAAGTCCTAAGAGACTTATTGGAGCAGCCTGATAACAAAGAATTACAATAGTGCAGCCTAGAAGTAAGAAATGCGTGAAACGCAAACGAATGCAGTCCTCGAATTTGTTTTATGTGGACATTAAAGGACAAATCCTGATCAAAAACAACTCCAAGATTCTTTACAGTGGAGCTGGAGGCCAGGGTGATCCCATCTACAGTAACTACAGTAAGTCTCTAGAACAGGGGTCGGCAAATAAGTTTGGACCCGGGCCAATTTTTTTTCTGACAATTCCATCGCGGGCCATGACCATGCTTTCCTACTGGGAAAAAAAAAAAAAAAGGTTTTCTATTTTTTCTATTATATTAAAAATAAACGTTATTTAACTTTAAAATGCGTTTAATTTAATTTAAAACATTAATTTGCTTCTATGTGCTGTTACTACGCCCACTGCTGCATCTCCTGGCATCTGTCATGAAACAGGCAACCTGCCCTAGCAACCTGCCATAACTAATGTATACAGCAGCGCAGATCTGTTTCCCCATGCCGCTGATGTGCATTCACATTTTTTAATTAGGCTATTTGATATTTGAGCCGACCTTGTTTGTTTTTTTATTTTTTATTTAATGAAACATATTTGTTCATGTTGTCCGTTGCAAGAGGGACACAGGACACTTTTATTCTCCACAGGTTACAGCGCACGCATGTGCCAATTAGCGTTCCAACCTGTGTGTCAAGTAAAGAGGCTGCAAGGATGTTCTGGCTGCTATTTTGTCACGTTACTTATCAGCTACTTTTCAATAAATGTTGTGAAATCTGTGGAATTGTATTTTTGACAGAAAACATAAAGTTTAAGAGATATATTAAAACATATATATTTTAAAATAAATCAACGTCATCTAGCAGGCCAGATATAATTGATGGCAGGCAAGTTTTGGCCCGCGGGCTGCTAATTGCTGACCCCTGCTCTAGAAAGAGAGTTTCTGAGGTGTTTGGGTCCAATTACAAGAACTTCAGTTTTGTCTGAATTTAACATCAGAAAATTGTAGGTCATCCAACTTTTTTATATCTTTAAGACATGCTTGGAGTTTAGTTAACTGATGGTTTCTTCGGGCTTGATCAATAAATATAATTGGGTGTCATCGGCATAACAATGAAAATTAATGGAGTGATTCCTAATAATGTTCCCAAAGGAAACATATATAAACTGAATAGAAGTGGTCCTAGTACAGAACCTTGTGGAACTCCGTGACAAACTTTGGTATGCATGGAGGATTTATTATTGCGTAAACAAACTGAGATCGACCTAAGAAATACGTCTTAAACCAGCTTAGGGCGGTTCCTTTGATGCCAACTTGATGTTCCACTCTCTGTAAAATAATTTGATGGTCAATGGTGTCAAATGCGGCACTAAGATCTAACAGGACAAGTACAGAGATGAGTCCTTTGTCTGATGCCATTTGGAGGTCATTTGTATCTTTGACTAATGCAGTCTCTGTGCTAGGATGCACTCTAAATCCTGACTGAAAATCCTCAAATAAACTGTTCTTATGGAGAAAGTCACACAGCTGATTAGCTACAGCTTTCCCAAGTATCTTAGAGAGAAAGGGAAGGTTTGATATCGGTCTGTAATTGGCTAAAACCTCTGGATCTAGAGTGGACCTTTTAAGAAGAGGTTTAAGGCAGACTGGTTGGGATGGGATCTAAAAGACAGGTTGACGGCTTAGATGAAGAAATTATTGAAGTTATTTGATGAAGGTCGATGGGAGAAAAACAGTCTAAATATATATCAGGTTTTACAGCTGTTTCCAAACTTGCTGTGTAAGAATGCAGATCAGTGCCTGTTGAGGGCAAGAGGTGATGAATTTTGTCTCTAATAGTTTATGATTTAACAATGTTTAAGATGATAATTTTATCATTAAAGAAGCTCATGAAGTCATTGCTACTTAGACCTACATCTATTCCTGTAAAGGAATAGATGGCTCAATAGAGCTGTGGTTCTCTATTAGCCTGGCTACAGTGCTGAAGAGAAACCTGGGGTTGTTCTTATTTTCCTCTATTAATGAAGAGTAATAGGCTGCTCTGGCATTACGGAGAGCCTTCCTGTATGTTTTAAGATCATCTTGCCAGACTAAGCGAGATTCTTCCAGTTTAGTGGCACACCATTTGCGTTCAGATTTACGTGCCTCTTACTTTAATTTGTGAGTCTGCTGGCTATACCATGGTGCTAACCTCCTTTGTTTAATTGTCTTCAGAGGTGCAATAGAGTCTAGAGTTGCTCGTAATGAGCCTGCAGTACTATCAACAAGATGATCTATTTGTGAGGGCTAACGAAGCAGACAAGTCCTCTGCTACATTAAGACATGGCATTGAATTCAATACTGAAGGAATCACTTCCTTAAATTTGGCTACAGCACTAACAGATAAACATCTGCTGTAGGAGTTTCTGACAAAAAAACTTATAGTCCAGTAATATGAACTCAAAGGTTATTAAAAAATTGGTCAGACAGAAGAGGATTCTGTGGAAAGACTATTAGATGGTCAATTTCAATGCCATATGAGAGAACAAGAGTGTGGTTCAGACAATGAGTCGGTTACCATAACCATAATGCTTATATAATGATAGATAACCATACATTCAGTGTGTAAATGATAACTTTTGTTTGTAATCCTGGCATTGAGTGAATGCGCAACCATATATAAGTGTGTTGCCATTATCATCCATTTCATGACATGAAAGTTAGCTGAGAACGTTTGAATGAATGTACTGAATGGACTGTAAAGAGATTAATCCTCTTCCAGCAGACACGTTTCACATGTTGATTAAAGCTGCAGCTTTGTTTTGCAAAGTTGTGTTTTCTCAAGCAACTTCAACTAATGTAATTTCTATAGTTGACTAATCTGGCATTTTTATTTGAGTTTTTGATTAGATATATGTCTATGAAATGTAAATATAAATAAATAAAGACTGACAATCATTTTCTCAGAAGTCACAATGACAGTTAAATTGATTCAATTCAATTCCAATCAAAATTAAGGCCTTTCAATTTATTATGATACAAAACCAGCAGATTTTAACGATGCAACATGTTGATTTTGCTGAATACCTCTGAAAATAAAATTGAAAAGATTGTTTTTATCAAGATGTTTGTCACATGTTTTATTTGCTGCATTTCATTTTTCATGAAAACAGAAAATGACATCCTTCCATTTTTTTTCCCCAAGTCCGTTTCCCAGATAAAATATTAATTATTGAATTAAATATTGAATGTGTTTTTTCAGTGTGCTTTGCGGTTAGCGTTGTGTTACTTTTTCCCCCAGCAGGGACAGAGATGCCCCTATCTAAAAACTAGTGGCAATCTGCACAGACCCAGAATCAAACCAGGATTCCTCAACAGCTGTGATCGCTGCAACAGTCTTCTTTTAATTCCACTTCCTGTTTTCCTTGATAAAGATAGTCTGCCATCCAAAGTCACAGCAACACTCACAGACAGCTTAGTCCATTAGAGATAAGGCAGATCAAAGACAGCAAGTCGGGGATCTAGAGATCACATCTACTCCATCCATCCCTTCACTTTGGCTTAAAAAAGAAAAAAATCATGAAATTCAAAGAGCACAATCATGTCTTTAAGGAAGACAGCCTATTTGTATTCTAGGCTCCCACTATGTCTCCTCACGTGTGACTGAGTGCAAGTGAGGGGCGAGAAGGAGGAGGGCAGAAAGAGGAGGGAGGGAGGAGTGTATGAGAGAGAGTAAGGATGAATCTAATGCGTTGCAGCAGAGAACTGTGACAGACCAGGCATTTATTTGAGTAGAGACTGCTGCTGTAGCAGGAAGGACGCAGCAGCAGCGGCAGCAGCACTGCTCATCACTCAGTGCCTCCACCACAGCTGGAGACAAGGTGGACACGAAGAGTTGGAGGAGCAGGGGATACACACCGGGAGCACAACATCCTCTCCAATGCCACCAGCATGATGATTTCTGGAATAATATGTTGGCTTTTCCAGCTTTACCTTGTAGCAGATCAGTTTCCTCCTGATGCTCTTCAGTCCATATTTTACCCTTTCCTCTGTCTTGATTTGAAGGGGTATTCATGCTAAAGGAAAGCGTGGCTTGAATGAGAATCAGTGCTGGTCTCTCTACAGGTCAGACATTAGTACCAGCAGAAGACTCAACATTATGCAAATCTCCTGAGTACTCCTCTGTGATCTCCAGGGTTTATCACAGCTCTGTCTCATCCAGTGGAAAGAAGTCAGGAGTTATTGACACTGAGAAGTGCATATGAGTCGTTGTGCTCAAAGAAGGCCTCAGATTTCCTTTTTTTTTTTTTTTTTTTTTGTCTTGTATGGCTATTGGGTTTTGGGTCAATGAACACAAAGAAGAAAAACAGAAATACAAAAGTGAATTTGCTTCAAGAAGAAAACAGCAACAAAATTATCTTTTGCTTCAGTTCTGCTGTTGGTGAATCTTTCATTCCTCCCGAGGGACACCCTGGACTAAGATGTGAAACACATTGGTGAGTAATAGAAGTTTCCAACTTTCGCACACACACATTTTCCGGCTGTTTCTTGCATAAAACACCTCGGACAGGCATTTATTACCAAAGGACCTCACAAGAACTTACATAGGACAAGAATAAATACAATGCAAAAATATGATCTGGTGAATCTGGTGATGTATTTTTCCTACAGATTGTTGATTGTTGATTTATGAATTTAAACTAAACATTTTTGTTTTCTGTCAATCTGCATATTTTTATTTTATTTTATTTTACTTAAACAAATTGTAATTTCACCACAGGAATTGATGCGTACAGTTACACTATCATAAAACTGACTGGCTAGATGATGCATGGCGAGGCTTCTCCACCAAGATCTACAGTACTTGTTGTAATTTGGTTGCTAAGCTACAGTTCCCTTCTGCAGAGTAATCATGCTACCTGTCTAGAATGACATGATTTACCCTTTTTGGACATCAGCATAATTCATTACTTTTGGGTCTGAGAGCTCATTTTGAATAGCTATGTCCTGATATGTGGAAGAAATGGATGTTTTGTTTGTCCTTCAGAGTTCTCTGCTGTTTGTGCCTACACGGGGCTTGTTGTGTGGAATTTTGTATAAAAGGAAAATGGTTTGAACACTTGTGGCCAATGTGTGTATGCATGGACCTCTGTGTGAGACATTTACTGCTTAGACATTTACAAAATTAATGTTTTTTCTTTAGAAGGATGACTACACTCTCTGTTGGAAACATATATGCCTTTTTATCTGTCTTCTAATTTAATCAAAAAAACATGTGATCCATATTCAGGCATCTTCATGTCAAGCAGGTCCCTGCCTCTTGTTCAGTCTTGTCTAACCTCTAACTGTATCAACTATAATTACACATTGCCGTAATTGTCAAGTACTAAATAGACTGAGAATCAAGTACACCATACACTGGTGGCCTGTGTCCTGGAGAACTGGAGTACTGGTGGTGGGAGGTTTCTATTTACTGCAATCACACTCCTGTTACCCACAGGCCTGTTAAGATAAGAGGGATCATTGCACACATATTTAGATTAAACCATCATCTGTTTGTATGCAATCAGGGCCTCCGAGACACTGGACAAGCGATGTACCCCTGAGAGAGCATGTGGTGATGAGCCATGTGTGCACAACCCTTGATGCCACTTATGATTCTTGAAGCAGTGACGTGATGATGAAAGGCTGGCAATTGCTGCTGATTAAGATATTAGAAAAAGCATTCACCCATGCATAATGAAATTATATGCGTCATCAAAATCAGAGCAAACATACTTCAATTAGTTCAATTGATGAAGTCCTTCCATCAAGACAGGATCACTTGAAAAAAGTGAGCACAATGTGATTAATTCACTCACCATTCATTATGAAAGGATGTGTGTTGCATGTCATTGTGATAAACAACACAATATCTGCATCAGTTGAATGCATGGATGATTGTGACAGTGCAGCACGATATTTAAATAGTCACACATTGGTTGTTATTCTCGGTTTGCACTGTTTAGCCACCAGCTGGTCTGCTTCCAACTGCACACTCTACACAGTATGGCAAAATAATATTAGATTGCATAATACTGGTTCTATTTTCTTCATACAAACCCAAACTGCACTAACCCAGCAGGCCTATGGGGAGCTGAGCCATGCCAGCATTGAACAATAGACTGTCAGCCATTCTTTTGAAGCTTAATCCAGCACAAATCCCACACCAAAAACATTAGTCTCAGTAGCAAGCATATGTGTCATATATTATTGAACAAGGAAACAATAGGAACAGCATCAAAAACAAGTGAGAAACAGGAACTCACCGGCAGACCTCTGGAGTAAGACACAGCTGGCTCTTACCTAAATCTACTGATATGTACTCATGTTACAACACTGACAGCTACAAACCAAGTACAACTATGACCATTTCACTGCAATAATACACAAGAATACACAATACAAATTGTGTTTCAGCTTTATTTCTTTTATCCAGACCAGTCTCAAGTAGTTTATTCCTTTTGAAATTTAGCAAAATACATTTATCAACTTTTATCACAATATGTGTACAAAGTGCTTCTCAAAGAACAAATGCATTTAAATAAGGATTTAAAAACTAAACGAAAACAAAATTTAAAAAAGTATCTCGTCAATTTTCTGAGGCTGCCACTTTTGTTGGTTAGGATAACGTTGCAATCACCAATGGACTGAACCGAACCTGCTACAGTAGAAGACACAGGAGTGGTCACATGTCGACAGTTTAGCCACATTATCTTATTCTAACACTTTATTTAGAGATAAAACTGAAAGCACACACTATATCACACTATATAATAATACCTCATTAAGCACTGCACAACTTGGGTTTAGTAGGTCAAAATTTAACAGTGTATGTCTCTATATGTCACAGTTTGAATAGTAATTTTGCCATTTATTTTTTTCCCCCACACTAGTTTGTTCAACCCAAGGGGGTTTATTTAAAGTTACTAATTCTTAATGCCTGCCACAAGGTTGGATTCCATCAGATTCCCTCTGAAACAGGCTAAATGTGGCGTGAAACTTTTTCTGCAGGGTCAACCAGAATCAACACAAAATGAAAGTTTCTTGTAGCTGCAGAAATAAGTTTCATCGATTTGTAGTTTCAAGTCATTTTATAAAGAAAAACACTACTTGTCCAGCCCATCCATGTGATGATTTGCTGCTTATCTCTGGTTTATATATAAAACAAATATCTTCTGGTTATGGGACTGTTGGTTAGACAAAACAAGCAATTTAATGATGTCACACATTATGCAAAGCAGTATTTTCATGAATTCTACAGGCCAAATGATTAAGAGTATAATTGGCAGATTAATCAATAAGGGAAATAATCATTAGTTGCAGCTGTATCATCTGACTACAGATGTTTATTGTCTCATCTGTCTTTGAAGCAATGTGTCTGTGTTCCAGATTAGAATAATAACAATTTCAACTGCTACGTTGAAAATTTGACCTGAGTTGAAATAAACGTAAATTATTACAAACACAAGATGTTTGAGCTTAAGTGCATGTGGGGATTCATGTCTGCCCAAATGTCTTTGTGATGCCTCTTCTAGGTGCTTTTAGGTGCTGCCTCAGTGATATCTGTATTCTAAAGCATCAGACTGATCATTTTTGTATTTGATAAGTTGTGTATCTGTGGGTAGGATGTGTAGTAAAATCACTCAGCCAGTGTTTGACCTGATCCTACAAGAGTTTCATGAGATGTGCAATTCATTCAGTAACTGTCTCCTCAGACCTAGACCCGTGGATGTTTCTGTGTGCATCTCAGTGCTTATCTAGGCACTACACTCTCCCCTGCTGAACACTAAAGTGGCAGGTATCGGAGGCTGTCAGAGAGCTGAAGACAGAAAGAGTGAAAGAGAACTGACCTCTTCACTCCTCTTTTCTATGCCTTGTTGATGATGTTGCCCTCACCAGCTTGGCAGTTTGTAGTGTGGAACAGGTGCAGAGAAGTTTGGAGAGCTTAAACTGGAAACCTTGAATGCCTCTGTCACTGCAAAATGATGGTGGAAATGAGAAAATGTAACCTTTATGCATTGATATGTTTCTCTGAAAATCTTTGACTGAGAAAAAATAGCTCATTATAAGCACATTGATAACTCCTGTAAAATGTGCTAAGAGTCTTTTCTGTCAATAATCAAGAACTGTACTATACGTTCAAACAAAGGATATCATTATAACTCACAATCTTTAAAACACTGTGTGTGCTTGTCATTTATCCGTAGATACAGATAACATTTACTATTTAATCTACACGTCACAGATATGCATCCTCATTATCCAGAGAAACAGCTTTTTCATACTAAACGCAAATATGTAAGCTTCTGCATCTATCAGCAACTATGACATGAGCACAACCCCGAAAATGGCCACCTTTCCTGTCCTGCTCGGAAGGAGTAGGCCTAAAAAGATAAGGCCATGTTAGCATCATTAGTCTTAGGGTAGCAGTCCACCATTTATATCTCATATTTCTTAACAACTAGGGGATGGGTTGTCACGGCATTTTGCAGACATTCATGGTCCCCTGAGGATGAATCTTACTGATCTTAGTGATCCATTGATTTTTGCCAACATGTCAATGATTTCTCTAGTTACCAATGAATTATGGATCCCTATAGACCCTTTTCTACCAACAATCAGCATTGCTTTCTTATAAGCACCACCATGATTCCCTAAAAGGCATTTTGTCGTTGGAACTGTCTGATATAATGACATTCTTGTCAGGTCAGCCCAGTCCTCTAGTGAAAATAAGACAGACCATAGTCTTTGTGTTTTTGGAATAACATACTATAAGAGTCTCAGAAATTCCCTCCTGTGATGATGGTGTTGATCATCTGCTGCCATCATCATGGGGTAAATATATTCTGTCATACCTGCAGCATTTTTATTGAATCACCCACGGGATCCCAATCGTGTTGCAGCCCTCTAACTCAGTTCTCTTCGACAGACATAATCTTTTCACACATTGGCCAGATTGTTATTTGAAATCTAAACCAAATGAGACATGTTTAGAATCCTAACCTACTGTGACTGGTTCTCCCTATGCTAATGCAGACAACCCTGAAAAGGTCTCTTTCCCAAGCATCCTTTGTACCTGCTGCCATCTGGAGTAGACATTTCAGAGCGTGGGCATGTCAGCTCAGGTCAGGTCTGCCCTAATTAGTATTTCATCATAATTACACCAAGACTGCAGACTGACAGCTCTATTTAAATTGGTGTAATGCTTCAGGTAGATAGTGGCTAAATGAATGGAAATATCAGCCCTATCATAGTGGGAGGCATCATTTAATAAAAGAAACGGTTCATTCCCTGATGTTAAAGATATTTTGGAAAGACAGAAAGAAATGCAGACAGACTGTGAGAGGTGAAGCTTTTCATTGCACCTGCAAATGAAACATACTGTGACAAATGAATACATTATAGGAACTTAAGAAATAAAAGCAGTCATTTATCTGTCATTGATATCTAAAATGCATCTCATATTTTTTTATTTTATTCATTGTACTTTACAATGTCATCAGAAACTCAAGCCTACAATTACTGTTGCAGGTATACACTAAGCCCAGAGAAACATAGACATGTAGCTTACTATGACATACAATACAAGCATGTTTGTATTTTAAAACAACCAGAATAAGCAAGAAGAAGTATGACTAGTAGAAGCAAGACTTTAAGAATCCTGTGGTATTAATTCTGCTGTTGATTTAGCAGAAAAACACATGTAACAGGGCTTACATATGGTATTTTTTATTTATTGTAGAAGTGATAATTGGAGCTACATTAGCTACATTTTGTCCAATTCTTAATAAAAAACTATGTTTGAATAGGAACTATCACAAGGGATTACCTACAGATGACTGATCTAAATTTGGTTACCTGAGTTAAGCACAATCCTAGCACAGTGCAGACAATCTGGAAAAGGGGCAGAAGTAGGATGAATACATTGTTAGTGGGTGGGATACATTATGAACAGAAAAGTTGGGGCTTTCATAGTGTCCAATCACATTAACTTTTCTTATCTTATCTTTCTTAGCATCAGACAGATTCCTAATTGGCAAGGAGTCCAGAACAGCTTTTAGAAGAAGGGTGCAGGTGCAGAGAACTGAGTCAGATACACAGAATTCCACATATGAATTTACAGCACCCTATTTCATGTCAAAGTAGACATTATAAAGGTCTAAACTCTGTGACCATATTTGTTTTTTGTGGTTTAAAACCTGGCATTTTATAATATAAAATTTCAGTTTATTAAGCTCCAGCAGGGTCAGACAGCTTGCGTGCTGGAGAATAGCCGTCCTTACTCCACTTTGCTTTAAGCAAATATATGTGCGTGATTCTAAAAATAACTGTTAACTGGTTTGCATATTTAATTTAGAATAAATTTATGCTGTACTGATGTAATGGATTTGCTTGAATCCATTTGCAGGTTTTAATATTCAAACAAAAGACTTAATAATTTTTTATTTTTTCATGTATACATACATTATGCTTGTGAGGGCTTTTTAAAAAAAAATGTATTTACCTTTATTAAATTGCATATTTGCAGTCATGGTAGGGTGAGAAATGAAGATTACCAAAAACCAACTGCTAAATACCCATAGTGATTATATGTTATCACTGCTTGATGAAATAACAAATGAACCTAAGCCTAATTGGACCAAGTGGTGGCTTGCCACTGCAGTATTTACAAAACCTCTGGCAGCCTCTCATCTCCTGGTTTTGGCACAGCTACAGTGGAGAATTGCAGCCTGCTCTCTCATCTGCAATGTTAAAAATGGCCATATATGTTTGGTCGTAATTAATGTGCCTCATAGTGAATATGCCCTTAAATTGCTAAATATGTATCCCTTACCACAGCACATCAGCACAGCAGTAACATCCTCATAAAAATACTGTATGTTCATCCCTCAGAGGAGAGTGAACACAGGCAATTTTCTCAATGTTGCAGGCACAACAATAACTTTAGATTTTTATATGTTTTACTGTTGACATAGTAAGACCTTCGGCAGATAATAAAAATGGTGGTATGTGTTATTTTGATGCTGTGACTGAATGTCACAAATATTGCCAGTTTGTCTTATATTAGGGTCAGACTGCCAGCCAACGGCCACCTGTAAGTACTGTAAGATATTGTAATGAAGCTTAGAAAGTCATTCATTTCTCAGCAGAGGACTGCTAACAGCTTGAAACATATGGAGGGAAAATCGCAAACCAGTGTTGCTGGCAATTCAGCAGTGATTATTAAGGAACACCTGTTTGGCTGGCTGGCAAGGCGACTCAGGGTCCCGCTGAATAGCAGCAGGCTAATGAAGGTCTTCTCAGCTTAATTGTTTGGGCTATAAATAGTGACGGATAGAGGAATAGAGTGCGGCGCCACTCTCATCCATTTTTTGCCATACATACAGTGAATGCGCTATTAGAGAGTTGTTGTTGTGGCTGGTGATTAGGGCAGAGGAGGCGATTGTGTAATTGCCAACATTAGCCATTACAAAAGAGTCATTAACACTAAACTGTAAGATGTAACTTTGGTGAAAGGATACATGCATAGAGTAGAGTTGCCTTTTAAAGTATGAGGAGACCAATACTCTCCAATAAACATCTTAGTTGTAAGGTGTGTTAAAGTGTCATTAACAGCTAATATTGCATTCCATTATAAAGGTGAACAGCAGCTTTTAGGCCCAGTAAAGGTCTTCCTCATTAGCAATTCAAATCATGGCCAAAGTGATTTGGACTTGCGTTGGCCTACGCAATCCCTCACATATTGCCTTTGCTCTGACAGAACCTCATTTTAGGGAAAATTAAATGCAGCACACATCACTAATTGCAGCATTACCCACAACTATATCTCCAAAATTTCTCTTTGACAGAAGAACTAAATGAGAATAAAGCAGGATTGTCTGATTTTTCTCTTCTCATTTGAAGCATTACTACTGCAGTGTGCACCCTGTTCAGGGGTCACCTTCATTGATGTTCAAATGAGTTTGGCTGGCAGTGTTTTCCAGGTCAACCCTATGGAGTGGGTGGGGATGGGGGTGGGGGTGGGGGTGAGGGGGTTAGTTTCCATGAAAAGAATTACATCATTGAAATACTGTTTTGTGAGTTCAACAGAGAGAACAATGAGGCTAAAACTGCTTTTTGTTTCCACATTCCTTTTACGGCACTGACAAATCAAAATGTCTTTTTACAATAACTTTAAGAATGTTTTCCTCGTAATCAAACATTGTGCGAACAAATCTTCCCATTATACATCCCTACCTATGTATTGTTGTAGTACATTTATGCAATAGATCGCACAGACTAAACACTAATTTAAGAGAGGTACAAAAAATATATATGGAGGCATCAATCTGAGGTTTAGTTGTGCAGTGTCGTCAACCTCCGAGCTGAAAGAGAGAAAAATCCATATGATTCACAGCAACTCAAGCAGAAAATACAAGGACAAGATTGTGTCGTGAGAGTCCATCAGGGCCAGAGCAGCAAGAGCACGCTAATGTCACCTTGCCTGTGCTTGAGCTCTGAAGTGAGGCAACCAGCATGGCCTACAGTATCAGGAGGAAGCATGATTATTATAATATATGCAGGGTCTGCATTTGGATTGGGGCCAATTGCTCACTGATTCACCAGAAACCTTCACCGGTGTCACACATTACTGCACTACAGCTGAATACGCAACCACTTTACTAATCATGGTCATAGTCTTCAGATCACAGGTAACTGAATTCATTTACTCGGAACCAGAGGTTTGACTTGATTGAGTTGGCATTCGTCACATCTTATTTTGTACTATTCAAATCATTATTGCATTAACTGTTTAGCTATAAAAGTATCAGCAGATACTGCAGGTAACTCAATATTGTAAAAACTGTAGCCTATTAAATACTAAATAAAATTAAATGAAAAAAATACATGTAGGACAACACTGGGACCAGCAAATAAGGAAAAAAAAGATCAACCAAATAATTGACAATGATGAAGCATTTTTCAGTCACGTAGAGAATTTAATTATGCAGAGAAAATAAGGTCTACATGGTACTTTGTTTACACTTATTCTACAATAATCCGCTGCTGTGGGATAATTAAGGGACCCCAGCCACTGCTTCTATTACAGTGACTTTTCTTTTTTTTTACTTTCAGAAGCCAGAAACTGAATGCTACATGGTGGGTTACATTCTACTATTTGTGTCTGTATGTGTTTTACATTGCTATTTGCAGAAGAGTAAAGAAAATTTAATGCATTGTTACCAAAATCATACAGCAACCATGTTTCTGATTCTTTCCCCGAGTTTCTGCTGATCTCGGTCTAGTTTTTGGTTTAAAAATGAAATTGTATACAATACAATACAGCATATACATGCTCATACCTATGTAGCCCTGTTAATAAACACAATAAAATAAAGATAAAATAAAGTTGTCTGTGGTAAATAAATAAATAGGGTTTGTCATTAAAAGAGCATGGGTTAGAATAGACATTTTTCATTGTGTACTGTATATGTGTACATTATTTTATGTTTTTTGATTAAAAAAAAAAAAAAAAAAGCTGCTATCTTTCTTGAGTGGTGCAACTAGTCACAAAAGGGTTTGACTTTTTCATTGGCTGATGTGCATGACACACAGAGAGAGCGACAAAGCGGCAGTTTTGTTTTGAATTCCGAAATTGTTTAGGACAAGTTTGTGTTTATTATATCTTAAAGTATCAACTTATGCAAGAGGACATGCTTGTGTGAGAAACACTGAATTTGTATACGCAAAGCTTTGCTGGGCATAAGTGCACTTTGATCAAGTGAGCGGTGAATTAGTGTAGCATGTGAATGGACTATATGGCTGCTAGCTAAATGAGCTTGACACAGTAGCGTTCTCTGGACTGACTCTGACCTGGAAATGAGAGAAGACAGATAGCGCTCTGAGCTACTTGCGGATGCTCAGAGTTTCTCTAGTAATGTTGGATAACCACCAACCAACATGCGGTGCCAACATGCTCCTGGACAGAGGCATATGGAATGGAAAAAAAGTTCCTGCCCTGCTTTATTGCTTTTTGCTCTATTTTATAATTTTGAAACCTGCATGGTCCTGAATACGTTACACAGTGGTGATTTTTTGTGTTAAAGGGTCACTAAACGCAATTCTCTGCTATATTGTGGTCTCCTAATATTTATTAGGCTTTGGATTAATGGAGATAAAGAACTCAGGACCCCAAAAGGGTAGGTGGGTTACACCTACAACCAAACCCGTCAGTGATTCCCACAAGGATATATATGACCTTATATATCACTGACCTTATATAACATTAGGCATACCAGACCTTAAACATACTGGACCTTTTGAAACGGTTGCAGTTTGGTTAAGTTTAGGCAACAAAATTACTTGGTTAGGTTTAGGTAAAGCTCATGATTTGGGGTAAAAAACAACTATGTGACCACTACAGGCCACCACCTAACAATAATGTAAATATGGATCGTAACAAGCTGCTTCAACAAACAATCTATACGGCTCTTTTTTTCTGGTGAAGATGGGCGGTACACAACAGAGCAATAGAGTGAACTTTATCCATCCATTGTCTACTGCTGTCACGGTCGTAGCAGGCAGGGTACTCCAGACAACATTTTTCAGCTCCTCCTGGGGGATCCTGAGGCATTCTCAGGCCAAATGGGATATGTAATCCCACTAGCATGTTCTTGGTCTGCCCCGGGGTCTTTTGCCAGTAGTACGTGCCTGGAAAACCTCCAAAGTAAGGTGCCCAGGAGGCATCCTAATCAGATGCCCGAAACACCTCAGCTGGCTCCTTTCATTGTAAAAGAGCAGTGGCTCTGCTCTGAGCTCCTCCAGATGTCCAAGCTACTCACCCTATCTCTAAGGCTGAGCGAGGTGACCCTACCCGCCCTGCCTGTCCATCACATATGCCATTTCACTGTCACTCATGAACAAGATCCCGTGACACCTAAAATCCTTTGCTTGGGGCAGCAACTCACTCCCAAACCCGGTGAGAGCAATCTACAAGAACCATGGCCATAGAATTGGAGGTCCTTACTCTTATCCTGTCGTTGAAACCGCCAAGTGTGTGCTGAAGGTCTGATGAATCCAAGAAAACCATGTCATTTATCCATCCATCCATCCATTCATTGTCTGCAGCCTATCCCAGTTGACTTTGGGCGAGAAGCAGGGTATACCCTGGACAAGTCGCCAGCTCATCACAGGGCACATACAGTAAAGACAAACAACCATTCACACTCACATTCACACCTACAGGCAATTTAGAGTCACCAATTGACCTATTAAGTGCATGTCTTTGGACTGTGGGAGGAAGCCAAAGTTTTCAGAGAGATGCAGACACATGGACATGGGAAGAACATGCAAACTCCACACAGAAAGGCCCCAGTCGAGGTTCGAACCATAGGGATTCTGTGAGTCAAATCAATTGGAGTCTGTCAACTTCAAGTAAATCTTGCACAACCTAGGTGTGTCATTTTGCTTTCCCCATTAAAGGTATTATAATAATTAATACTACTCACACTGTCAGGTCACTGCTGATGTTTTGAAATATTTATTTGCATTATGGACTAAAACAAAATCACCCATCAATAGGATGAAAATGCTATACAGACAGTTCTCCTGACACTATATCATCTAAATGCACACACACACACACACACATACACACAAACATTCAAACACACACAGTGAAAAACAAGACTAAAGGATGCTTCTAATGCCGTTTTGTCAGACCTGACCCTGAACATTCTCCTACAATCTTTTCCTCAGCCTTTTGGTATTGTATTATGCATGCATTTTAAACATGCAGGGCTGTGTGAAGCCAGTCTGCATTCCCTTTGATCTCCCCTCTCTCTTTTTCTGTCTCCCAATGCAAGTGTACTATTACCCTGTAGGTAGAGATATGAGGCAGACCCATACTTAAATATACAAAGACACATTTTTACATCTGTTTTATTTTAAATGAATAATCTACAAAGAATGAACAGCAACTAAAAGAGGTTAACATTTAAAAAAAAACAACAACAATGATGTTAAAGTTTCAGTCAGCAGTATTCTGGAGAATACTAAATGGAGAATGGAGAGTTCTGAGTGCTTTTTAAACACTTTTTGTATATACAACAATCAAGCTCATGTAGCTAAACCCTGCTATGGGAGACAGTGTTCCCACTTAAGGAAGCTTTAATCAAGCACAAAACAATTAGCTTTGAGTCAGGAAGTGATTCATTCGATAGTTCCCCACTTTATAGAAACAAAATCAACCCATTTATAACATATGACAAATGTAATGACAAAAGTAGGCGGGGAGCTCTCTTTCTGTATAGTTTTCTTATGTAATTCTTTCTGTGTGTAGGTGTGTGTGCATGTGTGTGTTGGCTGTAGCCATGTTAAAGGAATTGCTGGCAGCCAGTGGCAGTCAGACTCAGATTTAAAATGCTTCACTTCTTCACTTCTTCCCTTGTCAAACACAGGAGTTTTACAAAACTATCATGAAGAATATGAAGCTAAATATTTACGGCTGCTGTGCGGGAGAGAATACAGTAAATACATGGGAAATTGCAAAGTGTGCCACAGGATATGTTCTGTCACCCGTGGAAGAGTATGTGATGTTAAGCAAAATGCCTCAGGAATCTCAAACGGCCATACTCCTAGTCCAGAGCACGCATTCAAAATTTGCAAATAGTGATGCAGTAATTAGACTATACTTTATGTTTCTTATTACATAATTTTAAAATATGACAAACTTTTTTTTTTCAGATTTGAATGTCTTTAGATTTGCAGTACAACTAAAAGTACATCATTAAGGCCTATAGCAGAAAATAGTATTTATTTCTATAGTCTCTTTTTATGTCTTATGATGAAAGTAATTGAGCAGTTAAATGCTGAACAGGAGGGAGTGATTTAAATGCTTTCTTAATAAAAAAATAAAATTTGGAGGCTTAAAAAATATGTAATATTATGTAAATGATAACTTTGCATGAAAGTTGTTGGACAGGGGCCACATTGATGTAAGACGTAGAAGGCCAATGTGTGATATTGGAAATTACGTAAAGGCTTGTTTGGATAACAGATTGAGGTCTAAAATAAACAAGATGCTTGTACCCTAATAAGTCAGGTACGTGTAACAGTGAGTACGTTTTGTATGTTTCTGTGGATGCACTATATTACCTTTTCTATCTTCTAAGGAATTTCATTCCTCTTCTCTGTGTGTGTGTGTGTGTGTGTGTGTGTGTGTGTATGTGTGTGTGTGTGTGTTATTCCATTGGAATAAACAAAGATGCAGAGAGGAAAACGCATGCAGAGTAGATAGCTGCTAAAACCTTGACTAATGAAGCTTTAATCTGCACCACAAGCTATTTCAGCAAGCCAGGCCCACTCCAGGAATCCAAAGGGTTTTACTCCTCAGCCAACGACGACCTTCTTGCATCATCACAAACAGACAAGCTGAATCTAAACATATACACACTTCATTTGTAAATAGTTTTACTATAAGTTAGTTTGTTTTAGCCTTCTCTTTTTCTTATATTAGATATATTTGTATCAATTACAAATACTGACCTTGTGGACATATATATATATATATATATATATATGTAATTTTCAGACAACAAAATAAAGAGAAAGCTGAGTGGTGCTGAGTGGTTGCTGATATTCCCCCTCACAACTCTAGAAAAAGTCACAAAATCATCACTTCGGTCATAGTGTTTGCTATCAATTTATAACATTCTAAAACAGAAATTCAAAAAGTCCACAGTGGAAAAATCATGAAGTGCTCCATTAGATCCATTAACTCTATTGTTGTAACAAAACTTCCTTAAAGTGGCAGAACGTTGTTGAAGTGCTGAACTGACATTGCCTTTATCGACTTGAAAAGGTGGCAAGGATCTGCTCCGTCTATAAAAGTTGAATAATGCAGTATTTCTTCACACATAACAATCACCCACATCCTTCCTCCTCCGACTCCTCTTCCATCCTTCCTGTAAGTTATGAATGAACTGTGACATTTGGGGGTCCTGATATGGAGAATAAATCAACTTACTGTAGGTGTTGTCGTGATCATCCACTACTTATTGTGCCTGTACCATCGCAATTGTCTTTAGTACCCCGACGGTGCAAGAGTGATTGTGACATCCCTGCTGTCTGCAGGGAAGACCTCAAGGCCACGTGATGAAGGGTTGCTTAAAGTTTGGCTGGCAACCTTTTTCTCTACGGTAGTGCTACCTAGCCTATTTTTTTCCAGCTGAGATAGAACTGTGTGACTTGATGACCTGCAACTATTTTTCACCTAATCCTCTGACACCCCCAAATAGAGTAATGTCTGGATGAAACAGTTTGTCGTCCCATTTTGCCTCCTCGTCCTGTGAACATGGCTGCAGCCACGTCAGTGCAGAAAACTAAAGCTGACAGCAGGTGTTGCAATACTGACCCAGGTACAGAGCGATGACAGAGATTCAGTGATGTCTCATGAATAAACCATCTGATGATTAAAGTGAAAAAAAAGAAAGAAAATGTTACAGCCTGTTTGGCTACAACTAAACTGCTGCAAAAATAACTGGGAAAGTACAAGCATACAACTAGAATAAAACAGGATGGGAAGTTCACTGACTTAGCAACAGAATGCAAAGTATGCACAGTTTTCTACTGACAGGAAACAGGGTCAAACTTAGCTGGAACAATCACAGAAGCACAGTGGTAGGCCCAGCTTTGCACTTATATACTATACTATATACTATAATGGAATTGTAGCGAACACCATCGAAAGGTTCCCTCACTGCTGAAAGTCAGGACATTAGAGAGCTCCACAACTCATGCTTCAAACAATGATATCTACAAAAGCTGGGCAGACACTGTGTTTATAAATCTTTTTTGGGACCTTGCCATGTGGCTGAACAAAGAGAGGCCTACATGCAATAAAAAGCCGAAAAAGAGGCCACGCCAAAATCCCATCATTTCTTGCAACCTCATACTTAGGTGTAAAGTTTGGTTTGAATCTGAATCCTGGTTTCTCATTGGATAAAACACACAGAATTTCTGCAGAGCAGATGTGATGTCATCAGGATCAGGATGAATTGATTAAAGTCTATTTTCTTTCCTCATCGTTGATGATTTTCTCAGAATATAACAAATCAGTGTCATAGTTGTGTATTGTGTTGGTATCACTACAATACTGTATGTGCTGTAGGGTCTGTTAGTAAAATCCTTTGGTAATTAGAACAATGGTTACATACTATAACCATATTTCTATGACCGCAGGCAGAACACTAACAGTGCAACCTTTAATTTACCTTGTCACCCTGCTGTAGGGATGTTGGTTGTTTAGGGTGCAACTATTTTTGCTGCCCATAATGGGAGGCTCTGTCCTGATTGCCTGAACCAGTACTGGTGGAAATGTCAGTGTGCATAATTGTAGACATATTTAGGGCTCTCCAGAACTGGGCATACAGTCTTTCATGAACAGCTGTGTGAAACAAACATACAGCACTAGTTATCGGTCAAGTGCATACATGTACTGCTCTTATTTAGTATAGGTCATTAATAATGATCATGACAAAAGAAAGAGGGGGGGTATAGAGGAATTGATGTTGACAGAGCTTCTTGTATAATGAGGTCGTTCTTGCAAGTGTGGAGCAAGACTTCAGTAGATATCCCTAACAGAGCCATCAGTCAAAGAGGTCAGTGTTAAGTTTATATTCTCTACAGTAAAACAAACAATAGTGTCACAGGACCTGGAAGTTGTCTTTGTCTGAGCTGTGAGAAACAAGGTCACACAATGATTTCTTTATTTTTTTATAAATGTCTAATACAAATAATTAAACAGAAAAACACCCTGTGGATTTTTAAACATAGACACTGTTTTAATTTTCCATTTTGAGAAAGTATTTCTGTCTGCTGTTCCCTTAAGATGCATAGAGGAAATCTTGAATAAGGCTCTCTGTCAAGGCAGTGTGGCAGTATAAAACTCATATTCACAAACCTTCATAATAATTAATTATATTTTTTATTCATCCACCGGCTCACTCATTGCTTTATAGTCTGTAACCATGGAAATATCTATAGATGACAATGAGCCAGGATCAGTCACTCGCCTTTTCTCTAAAACCTTGACGAACCATACAGTACACCGCACAGTCTGCTCCATGTTTGTTCTTGCTCCCTCAGTCTATGACTCCTGTCTGTCCTGTTCATTACTATTTTCATGACTTATGCAGTATGGAATTTACCATTTAATGGTGCCTAGCTCACATAAAACACCCAATGCCCCGAACCTCCTGAAATTTCAATGAAAACAAAACAGGACCCACACTGGACAATTAACGGCATATATTTTGTATTCAACTTTGGCAAGCTGAAATCCATGCTCATTATGCTGTTGCTTTTCCAAAAATGGTTTTAAAGCAAAATTACAAGGCGTATAAAACAGCGAACCTGATAAAGTTATGCACAGCAGCGTTTGGCTGCATCTTCCAAATTTATTTGTACTTTTTAAAAATATGTTTTAGTAAAATAACAAAACAAACTCCCCCCCATACATTAATCTCTTGTAACAGGATAATGAGATCATTTCAGTAGTTTCTCCTTGAGACACATACAAGCAGTTTTTTTTTTTTTAATGCAAGGAAAGTAATATGACTGTAAGTGAGCCTGAAGCCTACCTGTATGTGGGTCAGTATATTCTCTCTTGACTCTTGTGGCCCTAGTTTCATACAGGAAAGACATAAGGCGTGGCTAGAAAATTCACTTTCCAAATGCACAGTGATGTTTTTTTTTCTAAACCTGCACACATAAAATATTTGAGCGACTTTCCATTTGCCAAAGCGGTGCAGGATTTGTGATATATGAGCCATCCGCATACCAGCTCAGGCAAGGTCAACTGAGAATGCACAGATTTTTTAGGCTTTTTTTCCCCTTACTTCAGCTGTCAGAAATGCGCCCACATCCAGCATAACACAAACTCCATTTGATGCATGCAATGCTTGTTATGCTTTATGTACTTTATGTCATCTGTTTTAATCATAATGCCTCCAGCTAAATGTGCCAAGCCACAGTCAGCAGGTATTAAGACATTTTTAGAAACAAATTTAGTGGCCAAGAATGTATCAGAAACATATAAATATGGGTATTTACTGCAAATGTATTGTACAATGTTATGCAGCTGCTAACTGCACCATACATTTTAAGTCAGTCCACAGTGGACAAATACTGGCAGATCTGTTGTTTGTATAATCATAATTATTATACGATTTGAATGACTGGTCAGATGACTGATCAAATTATTTTTCAATATTGCTCCAAGTGGCCAAATATTTAATAAAATAAAATAAAATGTCTTTTGTCCCACAAGGCAATAACTTCAGTCAGTGAGGGCATTTCTGTACACAACTTGTAATTTAATGTAATTTCTTTGCTTTTGATGCTAATGCCGATTAACCCTTGTTTTAGAGGTTGTTGTGTATGTGGCTCAGTAATGGAAACACAGATCTGTAATTGATTCTGAAATTCTTTTTTTCACTGTCTGAAATCCTTTCTTTTTTGGCAGTTTGTTATTTGACAGCTGGCACAAACCAAAAACATGGGGAGTATGCAAGGGGCGATTTACAATAGAGGTCCTGCCCAGAATCAAACAGGAGATGTTGCTATCACACAGTATGCATACTAAATCAGTCAGCCATAAGGAAATTAGATGTCCAGTGTCTAAGAGTTAAAAGGCTGTATTTACAGAATTTTGTAGAAATAGACTATAATATGCATAACTGTGTTTCTGTTAGCATATAATTACCTGAAAATAAGAATCATTATGTTTTGTTACTTTCTATATGTACAGTCCTCTTCCACGGTGTCTGCCATGTTACGTCACCATGTTACGAGGACAAAATACACACTGGTTGATTCGTGGCAAACATACGTTCTCTTTCATGCTAAGAGGGTGAAGGAGGGAGGCTGTAATCTGCTACTTCACCCATACATGCTACTGACTCCTCCACACTTGTCCTTTAAGTGTTGCCTCTAGAATGAGCAAGCTGTGAGTCTATTACCACTGTGACAGAATAAAACAGTTTATACCATATGTGGGCATAAAGCTATTTCCCTAATAGCGTCTCTTGATCTGAGCATAGTTTGGAAAACAACTACATTTTGTAAGATTTACAAAGGACTCAAATATCCACGTCAAGATCAAAAGCCCCTCTGTGAAAAGTATTAAAGTCTTTGAAGGGAATTTAACTTCCTTCTTTTTCCAGAAGAAATGATCTTCTGTGAGAAGTAGGGAGAACTATTTTCACGCCTGGAACAGACAGACAAGAGCAGCGGACCAGTGGGTGATGTTTGGGGAATGCAGCAGCAATATCCAACCAGTGGAAATGTCAGCAACAGGCAGCAACACAATACTCCCACATATCAGCGCTGATCCCAGTGGGCAATGTAATAGGGCTGCGACATTTAAAAAACAATGCCAGAGAATATCAAGCAACCGAGATTTACTGGTTAGATCTGACGTGTAACTGTGGTCACTCTTGTTCGTTTGTCATGAAAATACTGCAGTATGATGGCACTTTAATTATTGCTGTTATTAGCAAGCTCTTAATTTAAGAAAGACACATTTCTGCTTGGTTTGTGAGTTTTCCATAGGGACTAAGAGTTTTGTTCTCCTGTCTGCTTGCAATAAGACACACAAAAGCACCATCAAGAGTGGAGAATATTCATATGACAGTGATGAATGGCTTGTTTAAAAGCATGAATAGCTCTTGACTCTACAGAATACTGGTGTGCCATATAAGGGGCTTGATCATGTGGCATGTAATTGCTTTGGTGAGAGACAGACATAATTGCAGCTAATTCTTTTCAGAATATTGATGAAAACAAGTGTTTCCTAAACAGAGGGAAGTACCCTTTAAAAAACCATGATGATGTCCTTGCAGTATGTTTCTGGCTGGAAAATAACTATTCAGCCACGAGACATTGAGTTTTGATGTATGTACAACTGAGCATATGCATGCATATAATATTGTTTGCAATATTAGAGAAGGCAGAAAGCGACCATACATGAATAGAACCTGGAGTCACCATTAGTGGCTTTGCTTTCCAACATTATTGATGGCAGGCTGAATGTCTCTAAGGCGTCATGCTCCCATGTGCAACAGAATGAGCGACATGGCATTGTCTGGGAGAAAATATTTCTGTGTTTATCAGGCAGCACAGCTAGCCACAATAAAAG
>JAAROE010000797.1:0-11368 GCA_036365135.1 Miichthys miiuy | reverse complement strand
AGTTGTGCTTCAAGGAAAAGTCTGCTTATTATATGGCCTCCAGATGTCAGGTTAATGAATGAATCCATTTGCGAGCCAACATACAAATTGCAAGATACAGAGCAGAGTCTGTCCCTGAGACATGTACTGTGTCGTCCTGCTGGCAAAGCCCATTTCGGTTTATCCCTTATACTGGAGTATGGTTATTTACATAAATATGTCTTCTGTGCTCCAGTTTTTAAACTTTGATCTGACACAGTTTAAAGGAAGTAAACTAAATCTAATCCATCTTTTATATGTTGGTTTGAAAGTGTTATTTTTGTGTCATATTACAGTCACTCTATGCGCAGGTATTTTACCAGCTAAGAAAAAATAGTACAACAGTTCTTAAAATGTGTAACTCTGTTAGTACTAAACCTTTTGTAATAGATAGAGCTATTAACAATTATTGAGGATGTAAAGCAATTCTGAGCTGTTACTAACAAGACTGTAATGACTTCTGTCTTCGGCAGACATGCAACCATTAACACAACTAAGATCTTTCTTTAATTAAATAATAAGATAAATTGTGAAGATAAATTGGATAAGGCTCATAAGTATTTTTACTAGACTCACTGACCATCCAGTAACTGAATCATTAAGTCGTGCCCGGAAAGCACTATTGCAATGAACTTGGGTCAGATATGTCTAAGAGGCTAAAATGTAATTGTGGAGAACAGCTGGATTAGTCCAGGCGATGTATATCCGCTCCTAATGATATTAGATGGGAGTCTGGAGAATACCTTCCAGCACACAGCTCTCATTTTGATGAGCCATGGGAAGACCGGACTGAGTTTTAACCTCACATGATACAGGCTCTGTCTGCCCGACTGTCAGGGAATATGAGTATTTCATTTAAAACATCTCAAGGTAACATAACCACTCAAACTAATGTGGTATTATTTATTAAACATGTTTCTATAACATCAGTATTTAAAATGCTGATCGCTTTTATGTGAGGGGATAATACATTGGATGGTATTAAACATCCAGGATCTCTATTGATCTCTGTACCATCTTTCCTGCTTGAGGCAAGCCAGGAGGAAGGGTCCTTTACTCATATTGTCCCTCCCAGACAAGAGTACCACGCCCAGCTCTCTGTAAATCCTGCTGCTGGACTACCAAGGTTATGTGTTGTCTAAATTTTATCTGATGAACATGAAAGTTACACTTCTGCTTATATAATATAACACAACATGACAATACAACATGATCAAGTAATTTTAAAATAAATATGTTGATGTCATATCACTCATATGCATTCTCTTCACTCGTGTTAGATTTGTAATAGTAGAGTTATGTGTTTTAAACTACATATTGATTGTAAATCTACATGGGCTTCCAAAAGTGTTTTGACTGAGACTGATCAATATCCACTCTGAGTACAAATTTCAAATTCATCAGGCCTCCTTATATAGTATTGATTTTGTGCAATGGCTGCCCTGAAAAGAATCTGATTACTTTTTCCTCCATCCGTCAGAACAAACAGAAGCAGCAGTCAGGTAGATCTGCTGGGCATTAATACTTCCACATTGCCCTTTTGTGATGTATAACCGATGGGACCGACGGGCATACATGTGTAGATAAAGATGGGAAGGAAAGAGAGGAATAGGATTTTTTTTTGTCAATCTTCTCACCTGTGATCTCTCTGTTTTTAATTATCTATCACCCTATCTATTGCGGGCTTAAATAATATTAATCTTACACATGATATCAATCAGAATTTAGTCATTGCCATGCATTTGGCTGTCAAACTGGTCTCTAAGCGTCACCATCATGACAGCTATTATTTCTATAATAACATTAAGGATGTGTTAAAATCCTTTCTGTATTTTTTATTGGCAGGGTTTTGGTACTCCCTACAGGCAGGACCTCAGGTTCAGATGCAGCATAATGTATGCAGTCCTACTCCAGCAGAGCTGCAGCAGTACAGTAATTTCCGAGCCCCCCGCCGCCGGGCACTGTTGTGGTTTGAGAGTATTGCAGACAGTGGGACGGGAAATGTGGAACTGGTCCTGAATAGTAATAGCTCTACAGACACTTTCCACACATTGCAGCTGTGCAGTTTAGACACAGCAGAGTGAGCATCCCCACGTAGAGGCAGTTCTTACACACACAGAGGTTAGTGTCGGTTGATCAGCTAACAGGGGATGAAATGGGGCCACAGTGACATCTAGTGGCTTTGTATTGTCACAGTGTGGTGTGGATTGTAATTATCTTGTTTGTTTTGACTACTTCAATCATTAAAGACACATTGTGATGAAATTATGTTTTCCAGTGAAGAAACATGGGTAAGTAACAGAAAAGCTTTTTCTAATGTGGGATATATTCTTCTTATTATGACTCTACAACCTTGAATGTCTGGCTCTTTCTTTTTTCATAAATGACTTTTCCCATGCTGTTGTGATTTCCCATCTGTCTTTTTTTTTTTTCCATTACTTAATAAAATTGAAGACGTTCTGTAAATAATGTAATCAACAAGGTCAACAGGTATTGGGCGCTGTAGGCAAAACCGATATGACACGAGCTGGCCTTGACTGACAAAAGCAGAGAGAAAGGCGGTGGAGCAAACCAGGCATGTGTGGGAAGGGGGAACATGCATGTGGGCGGTTCAGTCTGAGTCCTAATACAAGAGCTGAGAGCTTTAGAGACCTTGAACACTAAGGGTCATCATAAGCCAAGGTTCTAATGGTGATTATATGGAAGAGCTCCAAGAATGTGTTTATTATTAACACATGGCATAAGCAAGAAAACACCATAGTAAACATTTTAATCAGTGTTCATTATTTATAACATGGTACCAAAATACAGAAAAGAGAAATTTACATAAATTTCCTGTTTGATTCTACATTTAATAGACACCAAAGTCATTAAGACCGCTCTTAGCGGGTTTATTTACTGCTAATTCCTCAGCTGTTTACCTCATTCTCCTGTTGCTCGCTGATAAGAATGGAGTGGGGATGCAGGGACATCCTTGGCTCCTGTCTGGTGTGCAGGTTGGGCTGGGCTGCTCTGTTTGAAGTGCCGTGCAGAGGCCTGTATCTGTACTCTGCAGCTGGAGCAGACCGTGTAGAACAGATTTAAAGCTGTCCTGGTATTCCCACCTCAGCTAAATGTGTAACCTCACTATCGCGTCTGAATACAGATGTGCTACTGTTGTTGCTTCACAATGAAGCCATCCCGAACGTGTCAGCTATTGTCTAGCTTGTCTTCTATCAGCTCAGATCCATCTAATGGCCCATCATCTGTCCATCTATACAAAGCTGGCAATCATGAAACTGTGCTGAATAGTCCAGCCTGGTCATTAAAGATCAGAGCATTGTCCTGCACAAAAAAAAACGTTGGAGGGTTAACTTCTCTATTTTGCGTTCTTATCTGATTTTAGAATAAATTATGTACCTAGACTGCACAATATCTCGTTAGACCCCTGTGCCTTAGCCGGCCTCAGTCAATATGAAGCTAATGTAAGTCTTTAACCCTCGGATGGACCCCTGGCTAATGCCATTAATTCCTTTCTACACATGACAAATGGCCTTTTCCAAGGTTGCATAGAAGCTATGACTGATGAATGCATACCATACAGCACTCTAAATAGGCATCTTCCCCACAGTAATGTGCACACTGGAATAGGAACAATTTATGTGGTCATCATTTGGGTTCAGTGACCCTTTCTTTACTTGCAGTTGCTCTACTGACCTGTTCTTCCATAGAGGGATATTCAAGATGCAGGCCGCCGGCTTTCAGACACAGATAAGTGTTTTCAAGGTATCCATCTCCTGACAGGATGCCGAGTGGAAGTTGGTCTTTCTCTCTAAGCTTTGCGATCACATCGGTTGACTTGTGTGACCTCAGACCCATGTTTTCGGGAAGAGGCGTGTGGCTGGGTGTTGACATAATTGCATCACTTGTCTCCCCTCTGATGTAAATTCAATCACACTGACAGTCCTGCCAAAATAGGAATGATGTATTACACAACAGGTACGCCTACCACTCCCTCATCAATCTTCATGCCCTTTTCACAGCCTCAGACACAATGTGGCATGCTTTTAATTTATTTTAAGTTTAGATGTTTAATTCATTTGAACGTTTTTACTGAATAATTGTTGTTGTAGCTACTCAACATGATTTTCAACTAGATGCCCTTTATGTCTAAATAATGTTAGAAAGCAATAATCTTACCACTAATCAAAATAATCAAACCTACTGAAATGTTTTGTTTTTGTGTTTTTTTCAGATGTTGTTGTTACACTATTCTCATAATTTCCATACTTTCACTCCTGGGGGGTCCTGTTTGGGTACAGGCAATGTTAGCGTTTTGATGTTTCTCTGAACTATTCAACAGCAAGCTGGCTTCAGTAAATGTCAACTGGTGTGTTAGTCATTAAGCTTCGCTTGTATAGCATTTTGGAAAGGTCATGTGGAGCCGGCGGGAAAAAGTAGTCACTGATACTCGCTGTGCTGTGGCTGACTGCAACAAGGATACCAGCCTGCTGCTGGCAAGGTTTTAGGGCTGGTTTAGATTGCTTTATTGTCCCCAGAGGCTAAGTCATACTTGTTATACATGTTCACATATTTGATAAGGATCAGGGAATTCACAGGACACACACACGATTTACAGGAGAGTAAATAAAGTTCTATTTATATATATCAGTAGAAAATCAGTGCCTTCATATGTTATACCTTTGTTTGCTTTTTTGTTTTCCTTAAAAAATGTAAAAATCTGTTTTGATCTTTTACACCCCTCAGATTTATTTTATGATTATTCGGGGGGGTCGGACCCCTAAGTTGGGAACCACAAGTCTGAACTATTATAATAATGGATTATTTTTCATCATTAAGTGTGATATTGGTCTTTTTAGTTAGTAAAAGATCCAATGACTTCATTTACCATTGACTAATTGCAATATCTTAACTGGATATACTCCTTAAGACCTCTAAAAAGCTTTTGACAGTCTTGTAACAAAGGCTGCAGTTCTTTTAAGAAACCAGGATTATAATATGCTGCTTTATGCCACACTGAACTTCCAGTTCATTATTATTTTTGACTGATTTAACTGAAGTTAAACGTGATATTAGGGCTCAAGAAAGGAAGGAACTCAACTCATTTCCTTTGTTTTACTGTCAACAATTAGAGGATTAAATCTATGTGTGAGGTCATATTCTAGCTTCATTGCCACCACCCCACTGTTGTTACTGAGCTGTATATTTGGATGCACTCATTCACCCACACTATTCATTATATTTAGGGCCAGGCCTGCTTTTACGTGCATGCCCTGTTTGTTTATGGAGCACTGTTATTTCACGGCAGCATAACCGTAATTGACAGACGTTGATTTACTGATAATCCTTGGCTTTGCTCTCACATTGGACCTTATAAGGAGCGTCATTGGCTGTCAGCCTCACACGTCCTTGAATCAAAGCTGCATGTTGCCCTTGACACAAACCTCTCTCTCTCTCTCTCTCTCTCTCTCTCTCTCTCTCTCTCTCTCTCTCTCTCTCTCTCTCTCTCTCAATCCCTCCTCTCACTATGGGTCGCACTCTCTCTTTATTGCCTTATTTTGAAAACCTTTATACCCACAGAACAGCTCACTGCAGATGTGATTTTATTTTGCTGACAGTGCTCAGATATGATTACATATGGAGCAAAATGTCATTTTCTCAGAGGAGCCCTGTAATTACATTTTTTTTATGCCACAAGACACAGTTTAGTCACAGCTGGTTGAAACAATTATTAGTTTAAATTCACTTTGTTGTTAAATGCAGATCAGTTATTACCAATTTGACTAAATTAGAATTTAAAAGTGAATTTTCCTGGCTATAATTTAATGCTACAATTACCAAAGCCTTTATTGTTTGGTGTGTGAATTGTATAACATAATTATGCAGATCAGGTTAGTATATCAACAGTTAAATAAAATGTAACTATTACACATAGTACATAGTACACATAGTAGTATATTTATTTATTATATATCAATCCATCCTTCCATTTTTCTGTAACTACTTATTCTTATCAGGGTTGTGGGAATGGAGCCTATCCCATCTGACATTGGGCTAGAGGCAGGGTATAGTCTATATTTTCTATGCATTTTAAAAAAGGTATTCAAACATGAACAGTTCATTTTTGCATATCTTAATAATATTTATAATAACTATGAAATATGTGCGAGTTACAGTTGCCATGCCCATCACTTTATACCAATCTTGATGAGTTGGATCTTTCCAAAATTTCCCAGCATATCCTGTGTGTAAAAAACACCTGTCTCCATCTGTATTCTGTGAGGGGAAATTATTGTTGTAGCTGAAGATGTCAGGCATCAGTCATTAGTGCTAATTAATGTTGATGATGGCTCTTGCTTGACTAAGTGACTGAAATATTGTTGTAACCAGTAGAGTGCATAATTATGAGTACTTGTAGTACTACAATGGAGAAATGTCTTCTTGTTAAGCATCAGTACAACTATATAACTATTGCTTCTCTCTTCTAATCCCATTATTTCCTGATTAAGATCTCCACTGCAGTAACGCAGATGAGAAACTGAACAGCCTGTGGTGAAGAGAGACCAGGTGTGAAAACCATTGCAAACTTTTTTCTCCTTTCTGCTTCAATTGCCATCAATTTCCCAGCACCCTTGTACCTCTGTGTCCATTAGCACATTACAAGTATTTCCACTCGGTTTGTCACATGTGGATGGCGGCATGGGAGGGTCGAGGAGGATGGTGCTTTTATAGGAACGAAGGACGGGGAGGATGCTGAGGTCAAATGCGGGAAAAAAAAGTGAAGAAAAAAAAGAGTAAAGTCTGGGTCAGATGAAGCATTGAAGGGAAAAAATAAAAGGTGGTGGACAGGAAAGGTGGAGTATGTGGATGTGGAGAAAGCTCCTGGGAGCTGCCTTGCTCTGGCAGGCTAATTGAAGCTCTGTGTGGCAGCGGACTCTGAGCTGTCACTCCAATGAAGAGCCCATTTGCTGCATTTTGCAGGCTGTGTGCTGAATTCTGATGATGTTACAGAAACCCCAGGCCACAGATCGACACCGTGTCACTGAGACCCTCCTCCCTCCGTCTCCTGCACTGGGACACACATCCCATTCCCCTCCCCAGCTCTCCACAGATTATATTTAACGGGGTCAGATGCATTCTGAACACGAGCAGCGACTGCAAAGCAGAACATGTGAATCTGAATTATTTTATTCTAAGGATTTTGTAAATTTCACAAGCAATCTCATACATGATAATGTGATATTAGACTCTGCGGGAAGTGTTTTCACTTGTACAGGTTTTCCCGTGTGGAATTAGGAGAGATTATGTCTTCTAGCAGAGCACATAGCTGCAAGCATCCAGTGAATTATTTATCATGAATTAAAGCAGTCAGTTATGAAAATATGTATCTAAAAATTAAACAGAGTAGGATATTTTTATATGTGAGGCTGTAGCTGAGATATTCATGCACAATATTGAATAAAATTGAATTACATTTGTGATAATAAATAGTTATTTAGTATATTTTTTTCATTCCACTAAGCTGATTTGTGTCCAACACAATTACTTGCCTGCAGGCAATTAAAAATGTGAAAGGGCAGGGAAGTTTGCTTACTGCAGTGCATTACTGTCAGGTTTATATATTTACTCTCATGTATTGTACATAACATAAATATGTAAACAACAGAACATGTTTTACAGATAGTATAAATGGACATTGTAAAGCGAATCACAGTCAGTCTTTTGAATCACTGATGACTCTTTGTCCCTGCGCCCACCTTTTATTATCCAGTCTCAATCAGATCTTGTGCCATCAGTGATGTCTGTTCCAGCCTCCTAATGAGCTACCCAAGCAGGACAGGTATTGATCCATGCTATTGAAGGTTCCACATACATTTGCATATAAGCAAGTGTACACACAGACTTTTGACAGTTTACTCTTTAGTAACTGTGTATAGCACATTTCATACACAGAAGGTTTTTAAATGGCTTGTGTTTTGCTTAAGCAGTACACATTTGTCAACCATAAATGAACACTTAATCTTTCCCTTTTCTGAAAGTTTTAAGATTTGTAATTTGTTTGTTTGTTTTTGTTTTGACAATATGTTTCTATTTTATTTTATTTCAAAAACAATAATTTCGGTCTGAATGCAACAAGTCTTTGCTGAAATGAAATATTTCTGTTGCACAGTATTAGTGACTTGAGATCAGACTCTCTGAGTGAAGCTGGGAATCAATGATTAGAGGGAGCCACAGGTGTTGCACAGCGTGTCACTTAGAAATCATTAGTCAGTCGCCGTCAATCTGCTCATCCAGGCTAAGACAGAATTCATGTGGGGGCTGGTATTTACTGAACAGGAACCTCCCTTTGATGTCATTGATTATTACACGCTGCTTCCACACATAAAAGGTTTGATTTTGTTTTTCATAACAGTAAGATGCAAAAGCACACAGAAAAACATTTTTACATAAGTTAGGTAGCAATACCTCAATGCAGAAATATTCTCTTTCAAGTAAAAGTTCATTATTCAGAATGCCACTTAAGTAAAAGTATAATTTAGAGTAAAAATACACATGTATTATAGGACTGATTGATTTATACATTGATTTGTAAGAATCACTTTACCACTGCAGCTGGTAAAAGTGGGGCTAACATAACAAGGGGCTTCATATACTGCTTGGTAGCTTAATTGCTTAATTGCAAGCTTTCTAATTACATTTTATATTAATAATATAAATCTGATGAAAATGGTACATTAATACACTGTTCACATGCATGTCCAATGCATGGATTCTGTAAGATGAACGTTGAATGTATAATTGGTAAAGCAGTTTCTCTTCAAAGCCAAACGTTTGTATTCTTCCTAGGTGTTACTTTGCAGCTTTGCAGGATAAAGGAACTTGCAGTCTAGAGTAATTCAGCTAATGTAGCGATTTACTTTCTGCCACTGCAAAAGAGGATTTCTATGAAAACATGTTGTGTGTAATTCTTTTGCTTTGAGCCCTGTTCAGTATGAAACACGATACTGCAGCATGCCATGCATACAAATGACTGAATCCCTCTCATTGGCCCTGAAAGTTGCCACGGTTTGTTTGTTGTGGTTACAGGTTGATTGTTTTAACCTGATGACAGCGCTTCAACTTTCACATCCACCGTAAGCTACGTGTTGACTCTGCTGAAGGACTCTGAAATTTTCACTTGGATGAAGGCCTCGAAAAAGACAAAATCACTCGGCAACCCTGCAGCTTCAAAGGTAGGCTCTCACAGTGTGGAGGTATTTGTGTTGGAGGGAGAGTCTGTAGGAAAATGATAGATAATGACTCTGTTTCATGTTTTTCTTTTCTTTGAATTCGTGCTACCTGGCAACCACATTCATTGAAAGTGCCCATTGTATATGCAGGGATCATACTTGAAGGGCTTTAGGGTTATTGACTAAGAGCTCTCTTGTTATAGAGTGGGTACTGTATGCACAGTGATGTAACAGACTTTATATTCAAGAGATGAAAAGGTAGAACAGACCACACACAGTGAATATTGAGAGGTCATAGCTATGTGACTGTTTTTGGATAAAAGCTTTCATTTTCTGTACAAACAGTATTTTTAAGGTTACCAGTACAGATTAACAGTAGTCCTCCCACATTGTGATAGAAGACTGTTAAGCATTTTGCTTATGCAACTAACAGCCAGCATATGCCAAAATGAATGCTCCTTGAGTGTGGTGTCTGTTTAGTGTATAGCCTTTTTGTATCTTTTGCGCCCTAAAGACTCCACTGCTGTATGTATAACAATGATAAGAACAGTAATTGAAAAAAAAATAAAGACCAATTGAAGCCCAAAGTGAAATATGTAAGAGGTTGATGAGCCTCCCTTTGCCACAAACTTGCAAATTTGAAGAAGGTGGTATTACTTACGCGTAGGGTCAATTAAACTCTACAAACTTCTTTAGAGACCCCTTATGAACAAATGTCTCACATTCCTAATAGACTCATTTTTGATTTGTAAGCACAACTGAGATCTCTGAGACCCCAAACAAAAGTATACATAATTTTCCATAACAGACTTTTTAATTCTCATTAAATGCAAAGTGTTTAAATAGAGCTAGGGGGCTCCTGGACCCTAAACAGAACATTAGTTATTTAAGAAACAATTTCTAGTTCAGCATGGAGATAGCTCTTTTCAGTTAAAACAATATCCTTTCAATTTTCTCTTCAGCTTCAGAAGGATGGATACAAACTCCCATCCCATGATGCCCTGTCACAGATCCTACCAAATTACCACCAACTTTTCAGAGGAGAGAAGACTGATCTCCACAGAGCAGCACAACAAGAGCCAGAGACACCAGTTGAGAGGCCGGAGGCCACACAGTCCGACAAACCCAACATAAACCACACATATCAAGTACATCATCCACATAAACGGTAAAGCAGACAACTTTTACTGTGACAATCATAAAATGAATTTTTGTGGATTCATTTCACTAATGATTATTTTGATTAAATGTGTTCATGCCTTAGACCCCCACTGCATGACTTTGAGGATGATCCCCACATGGCAGAGATCACCAACCTTCAAACTAAGGTGATTAGATCTAATCAATACCTAAACTCTGGAATCAATCAGTGAAGCAATTCCCACTGTCACATTTAGTTAGTGAACAGTGACACGGGATGCTCGTAGACAGAACAGACAGAAAAAGCAGACAGTAGAATAGATTAACATTTTCCCGACTGAATGCACTCAAAGCGGATCAAGTTGATGAGGTTGAAACTTGTGCCGGGATGTTATTTATGCATATCTTGACATTTTTGAGGTTTTCTTTATAATTTCTTTTTGTAATTTAATTCACTGCTTGGATCTGTGGGTTTGCTGAAAGCAAGTAGATTATATGTAAAATAACTTTTTAGGATTTTAATCAATTGTATGATAGGCAGATTTCATAGTAACAGTGCATGCATTTACTGTATAATGGCCTGCTGTAGTGATGATGGTTTGGAAAGCCTAATTAATTATCACATCTTCACAATGCAACCCAGCTGCCTTCTGTCTGTGATACAAGTGTCCTAGAATGACAGTGTGCATGACAGCAAGGCCACTCTAACGTCTTCAAATCATAGAGAGGGGAGGGAGCCTCCAGTATTCACATGCAGAGACAGAGACTCCCTTTTTGTTTTGACACATGATGGGACTTTCCAGACTCATCATGGGGAGCCGTCCTTCCCATCATGCCTGTGAGCCCCCCAGCAGCGACACTGTCTCATCTACAGTCATGATTGTCACCTCGTCCCTGCCCTTTCAATTAGATGCTCAATTTCACCCTTGTGTCCCACGGGAGTCACAACCACACCATCCGAGATTGGAATCCCCTAATCG
>JAAROE010000796.1:0-36256 GCA_036365135.1 Miichthys miiuy | reverse complement strand
AAGTATTTACAAACACAAGCCTGTCACTCCACGCCTCGCAGCACTAACAGTATACAAGAAACTCATGGCAGTTGCTTTACTTTAAGTGTCATTTTCTCATTGTGCTTAAGAGGTCTGTGCTCCAGTCAGGTGAGCTGGTCCTGAGTCTGAGGAGCAGTCCGAAGGGAAAGTAAAAAGAAAAACAGCAGCAGTGACCGTGGTTGAAGGAAAAACATATGGGGACAGAAGAAGAGAAGTAGTTCACAGACTGGGTTCCCCGAAGGTTTTCCTGCACTCCATGACCCCTGCTCCAGGTGGCCGGTCACAGTTATGTGTCAGTTTAACCAGGTTGGGGGTGAGGCGATCATATGCCAATTTGTACTCCCGGTCAAAAGCATCTGCAATGACACAAGAGTTAGTTAACAATGTGGACAGAATGCCATCACATTTGCTTTACTGGTCTGCATAAAGAAGACTAAAACTAATCTGCAACCAAAGTACACCTGGGCACAGCAACATACGAGGACAGTGCTAACATGCTAATGTTTAGCAGGTACATTGTTTCTTATTTTAAGCATTCAAAGTTCAGTTTAACTGGTCAGCAGGCCAACATTAGCACTAAATGTAAAATACAGCTGAGGCAATTGATATCATGCTTTCTAACTTACTTATATTAATGTTGTTCTTGCCCAAAGCCACCAGAGCAAGGAACAATAAATCTCGGTACAGGCTCCTTTTGAGAAAAAGAAGAAGAAAACAGTTAGACTTTTCATTCATATTGTCAATCACACGTGACTTTACACTAAAATCTTCATCTCCTCACCTCTGTCTTTTAAAACCAAGCTCTGGCCCCAGTAGCTGGATGATCAGGCTCATGGGCTGATAGACATCACTCTTCTTTATGCTCCTCACAAAACCCTGCAGTAGCTCCACAGTGAAGAGCTGGCCTTCTTCACAGAGCCCAGAGCGAACCAGGGAGTTTGCACCTGCAGAGAACAAGAGATAAAAGTCACCCTGATCAAAGACTCATTCATCTCCATCACTCAAAATCAACTCTGAAAGTACTGAACTGATAAGGTCGGCATGACTAATAGAAGATCTGAACTGAATTATGCATGATTTTCTTGTTACTCCATATGCATTATTTAATTTAGATGTAAATATATGACCTTGATCAAACTCGCGTTAGTGGCAAAATCATTTTCTGAAAGTAATTTCACCTTTTGAAACACATTATATCTCAGTCCGTTAGAGGAAATCACTTTAGTAACTTACAATGTGTGTTCCACAGGACATAGCAGGGTTGAACTTTGTCCTGGTGTAACTTTAGGTTGTCCCACATAATCCTCACAAGCACTTGCTTACTGTCCTCAGATGAAACACTGTGGGGAGTCTGCAAGGAGAAAAACGTATTGAAGATTAATCCCTTACTCTCTATGTACTCTCTATGTCTCTACAGCCCTAATGGGGAGATTTTTCTAATGCTGTTATATTTATAAAAGTATTTAGCTTTCACTTGTTTAAATAAAAAGATATTCCCAGTGAAAATTGGTCTTATTATATAAGTATTACAGTATGTGCTGCTTTTATGCATTGCTCTGTTTTGCCAGTGTCATCTCTAAACTGCCACTAGGGTCTCCAAAGACTTAATCTTGTTAAGCACGACAGGTTTAAAGGTATTTTGGGAAATGTGCTTATTTCCTGTGTTGCTGGGAGTTAGATGAGGAGATTAATACCATATCTTTGCCCGGCCAAGAAGTCTGGGTCATAATAACCCCATAAAACTACAACATGTCTTTCTTACACTTTATTTATGTTTTTTGTACAAATTAAAAGAACATGTTAATTAGTGAGTAATCATTTCTTAATTCAATGACGGTTGATTTAAATGCCAGTCTCTTTGGGAAAAGCCATTCTAGCTATTTCCCCTGTTTCCAGTCTTTGTGCTAAGCTAAGATAAGTGATAACTAAGATACCAGCAGCTGGTGGTACAGATGTGGGAGTGGTATCAATATTCTCATCTAACTCATGACAAAATAAGTGAATATCCCAAAGTTATTTCTCAAAATGTCAAACCATTGCAGTTGAAACATATAAAAGGATGGCTTTATGATTACACAACTATATGTGGGTGAGCTTGACAGACGTGCATGTTTACCTGGTCTCCATGGCTACAGTGCTGGGAGGCCAGGATAAGAGCAGGCAGGTTACTTGGCAGCTCCAGCCTTCTGAAGTACCACACCAGGTTCCAGAAAACAATGGGGTGTTGGTCGACAACACTAGGGGAGGACAGGGCCTGGTCGCCCTCATTGACTAGCAAGCTCTCCAGCTCCTTCCACAGGACCAGAGGACTGAGGTAGGGCACGGTCACTGGACCCGAGGCGGAAACGCTGCTCTCCTGCTTCTGCGGGGGAGCTGCAGATGTCTGAGCTGCACAGTCTGCCTCAGGATTGAGTGACGCTGACATGTCCTCCTCTGTAACAGGATTAATTTCCTTAGCAGACCTGAGGGGGAAAAACAGAGTGGATCTGTTTAAAGAGGCCACAGGGATGTGTGTGATGAAAGTGACAGTTATTGAAGACGATCGAACTTGAGAAATCAAAGACATTAAATCCGATGGAAGTACCTGTTTTTTTATTTTTATTTTATGTGATTATATAATGTATACATACTGTGTTGGTCTGTATAAATTGAGCATTTACCTGCTCTGTGGTCTCAGATCTTTGATTTCCACATTTAGGAAAGGTAGGAAGGCTGTGCCGCAGAACGGACAAGTGCTATTGAGGTTGGAGTCATTTGCTGTCCATCCCGCCATGATTTCCTCATCATAGACCAGACAGTCGCACGTCTTACAGAGTGAACAGCTGGACATCAACACCTACATCAAAACGCAGCAGGAAGAGGAAATGAGGACACAGCGCAACACTTAATCATAATTATCTGAGTCAGTCTACAAAAGAGTGCCCAACAAGAATTTTTATGTGAGTACTTTACCTCTATGGTGTAGTTGGGAGTGGGTTGGAAGCGGTTGGTGTCGGGGGAGGAATCTGGAGTGTGAGGAGTTTTAGAGGGAAGTGCCAAACCACCTAAATACGATGAAAGATTAGACAATTAGACACACAAAGCAAAGCCAAGATCTAAGAAAACTACCAAAGCTATCTGGATTAAATAGAGCAAACGTGGAAAAATTAAATCAAGCAGCAACAATCAATCAGTGGCAGTTTTTTTGTTCTGTGGTGCAGGTCTTGGCAAATTCATGTTTCACACTGGCGTGTCAAGGAGTCTGCGTGAGTGTGCATGCACGTGTGCATGTTGGCGTGTTTATGTTTAGCATTGGGCCTGTGCCTGAGCACAGAGAAGCCTACATACAGAATCAACCCTCATGCCTGTTGGCCTAGTTTCGCACAGAACAACACCCGACTCTCTCTTCACTACTGAGCCCCATTCTTACTCTAAATTTAGATCATCAAGTGTTTTTCCTGGGAACCAATACAATGCTGGAGCTGAAACAGCAATTTAATAAGCATGTTCTGCGAGGCATGACTTTTTCACACCAGAGATGCTTTGCAAGACTGCAAACTACTTTTAATAAATGTGAAGCAAAGCAAACATTTCAAGATTTGACATGTCAATGTCTTATTCCAGCAATATTGACGATGCAAACTGATTTAAAGGAAATGAAACAAACCGGAGAAGGAGTTGTGTCTGAACACTCTGTTGGGGGTGCTGGGGCTGCCCAGGTTGGCATGACCCACAACAGGGCTCCTCCTGAGTCTAGACATGCTGCCATGCTGGGGGGAGGTAAAGCCATCTGGATCCAGACAGGAGTCATTATCGAGCAGTGAGGAGCAGTCTGCTTCTCCAGAGGTCAGTGAGGATACACTAATCCGGTCACAGTTTGCATCCTGCAGGAGAGGAGGAAATCATTTTGTAGGAAGTTTCACTGGGAATAATATTCAGAGGAAAATGTTGCACTACCAACCTGTGTTAATGAAGTCTGGGAGGACAGACGAGAGTAGAGGCGGCTGGCCTTCTCCGCCACGCCCTTCCCTGCTGATATGACACTGCATTTGAAGATGTCCAGAGTTGGAGTGAACAGTGAATCCATGGAGAACGATGAGGTGGAGGGAGTCGGTGATGAAGGTGACACCAAGGAGGAAGGCCTCTCCCTCCCATCTTTATTACAGACACCCAGAGGAAGAGATGGAGATGACCTTAGCCTCTCCTTGGACTTGACAGGCAGCGGCAGGTTTGTGTTGGAGCGGAGCAGGGTGGACGGTCGCGGGAGTGTGTGGAGATAAGGACGAGCGAAACAAAGGGCTTGAGGGGTCCTTCAAGGGGCTGCTGGCATTATTCATGTACATCTCAATCTCTTCGGCGAGTTCACGGCGGGCCGTGGATCTACTGCTGTTTTCCTCGTCACACTCCTGTACTGTATCTGCTGTCAGCAGTGACAGGGGATCAAACCCTGTCTCAATACCTGTTCTCTTCACAGTCCCAGCACTGCAGCTGACACTCCTTTGTCTAAAGGCACCTGACCTCTCCGCTGCACTGCTGCAGCTGACACTTCTCTCCAGCTGAGGTTTCTGTTTATCAGTCTCTGTCTCTTCTTCTTCTACCCCATGCAGTCTGTCAGCTCCTAGGTGATGCTGCTTAGTCGAGCTGAGTTGAGGGACAGTGAGCCTCAGACTTCCTTGCCCACCAGACAAATCCAGAGATTTTGGCCTCTCTGTCTTTGGAAGAACTCCACACATAAAGGTGTCGCTAGATGGACTGGAAACTAGCCTGCTGCCATTGCCTGTTACAAAAACATATACGTGACCATGAATTCATCTCCTATACAGTTAGTTGAAATCTGGCTTGTTGTCGGCTTAACCTTACCTGTACTGACTTCTGTTAATTTGCAGGTTCTTGTAGGAGGAAAGATGCTGCTGATTGGAACCTCGATTTCAGGTGCTGGAAATTTAAATGATACTAAATTATTAAGACGATAGATTTTGATGTATTTGGCCAGTCTATCAAAATATCTAAGTGTGTTACATTCATGCAAAAGAATTAGGGCTGATAAAACCACACACCACTTAATGCAGACTATTGATCAGGAAGCCTGGAACAGAGATTTCATCAGACACACCATGTTGGTGTTTGCAACAAAATTCAAGACAAATCCTGTCATGCAAACAATCACCTGGTTACATAACATGTTCATCCATCAACAGAATCTGGTTCTCAAAAACATCTAAATATAACGGCAAATGGATGGGCCGAGAATACATTACACCCACACGGCAACATGATACTCCAGCTTTTAAAGAGAGAACGTTCATATTGCTGCCAGTAAGCAGTGATTCACTTCTGCAGTAACTCAGTGTCAAAGATTAGAAATAAAAGATAATCGATAACTCACTTGACTGCCTCAGCCCTTTGTCATCCACCATTGTTGTGCTGTCGCTCTCTCTGCCGCACATCCTCTCCTCTTCTTTAGACAGTGAATCGTAGCCTTGATCTGACTGTCCACCTAAAAAAGAAAACAAAATTTTACTCTTCTGATAAAACACTGAGATATTTTGTTGTTTTTTTGGGGGTTTTACCCTGCTTAGTTTGCTCTTTCAGAAAGAGCTGAGTGAATGAAAAAACAAGCTATTTAGTCTCCATGGATGCTTTATAAGAGACAACTGATCTAAGAGTTTTACTTCAACAAAGTGCGTTGTGACATTCCCTAAAGCTTACAGCACACGCTCCCAGAATAGAAAAGCAGGAGCAGCAGGAGAGGAAGAGTCTTTGAAAACTTGCATTATATTCACAAGGTCAAACTGCAGGAAAAAGTACAAACCTTTTCTGCAGTGATTTATTTAACTCTCACAATATTTCTGCTTTATTTAACTGTTTGCCATTGAGGGATAATAAAAATGAGACAATTTGTGAGCCAGATTCCAATTACTGTAAGAGCTTTAGCCTTCTGATAGGCCTCACAGACATACACCTTGCTGGCTCTCATCTATAGTACATTAGTCTTGATGTAAAGCAAAATAAGAAACTAACAAAGTGTCACCAAGGCAGCTGTTCATTTGTTGTCAAAGTCCAGTTACATATTTTGCAAAAGAGAACTTCATTGTGTTATTTATGTATTAATTAATACTGTTCAGATGAGCTGCTGTAAAACGTGTCACTTCTTGGACTCAATGATTATAGGGTGACACAGTTTTGAAGCATTCTCGATACTGAAGACTTTCTGTGGGTGTCAGATGATTGACACAAAGCAGAGTGTGCTGAGTGCAATGGTGTCAAAACAATTATTTTTTTTAAAGCATTTCAAGACTTTTCCAGAGATAAGGTGAAGCATGAGCAGCAGCACGGACCCAATAAAGCATGAAAGAAGCTGTGCTGTGGCTTCCTACCTGTACTGAATCCATCGTCACTGGAGTCCATTTTAGTGAAGTCAGTGTCGATGGAGGTGCGCTCAGCAGAGTCATTAGCACTATCCAAACTGCCATGACTGACTGTGTCGAGATCACTGCCATCTAAAAGGAGATAACAGCAAAGGGAGAGGATGAGAGATCAAAACAAACGACAGAGAACCAACAGGATCACAGCTGGTCTTAGAGCACTGTATAAACACTCTGTTATCACTGCTGTAATCATTATCACCCACAGCAAAGATGCAGGAATGATTTGAATGCCACATATCTGTCATCATGACTGAACAAAATTATTCAGTGAAATAACTAAAGTGTCATGCTACTCAACTTGATTCCACTTTTGGACATTTGTATAAAATCCTCTTTGTGCAAAATAAGCACAGGACAACAACGTTTGAGTATGTGATGAGTCCATTGTGGGAATAGGGGCCGACATCAAGGGCAAGCTGTGTGCTGTGACTGCTGGGGAGGAAAATCTCTTCACTCTATTTAATTAGTGCCATTAAAGAATTGCAGGTTGGGAACAATATGTGCTGAAAGAGGCTGGAGTTGGGATAAACCTTGTTATGAGGAAAGACGCCTTGATGAAACGACTGTTCCCACAGGATCAAACTCATTTATATTTCTATTCATTAAGAACTGCAGGAAGTAAGAAAACATGCTCTACTTTCAGCCTATCATTTACTGAATTCAGTTACTTCAACTTAATGTGATCTCAAACGACCTGACACCTCATTAGTCCTCAGTATAAAACAATGACTACTACTGACTACTACTGGCATGTGTTTTAGTATGTTTGAGTGTGTTTTGATTTGCATGCAGTCAGTGTGGGAGTGCATGATATTTATTATCAGTTACTGTACTGACACTGAGCAATAAATACTTCAAAATATCCGATGGCTGATAAATCTTAGTGATTTTATATGTGGATGATTTATTTGTTAGCGTATACGAGTTTGTTTTCATTTCTTACAGCTGTAATCTCTGCAATATATTACTATCTGATTTTAAATGTATAAATCTATCTGTGCATTTCTTAAAACTTAAGTGATGACTGTAGGAGCATACTTTTAATATGTTATGAAAAGATGTTCACTTGAGGCAATAGTTTGTTAGTCAGCATCTGTGCAGGATTTACTTGCTGGAGAATAAATGCAGATGATTGTGGAAGAAAAAGATCATTGTGGTTATCAGCAGAACTTGACATAGAAACTTGGGGGTACCAGATGTTCCAGACAGCAGTCAAAACTGAGTCATACATTAGTATTCTTACCTGAAAGCTGAGGATCTCTGTGCGGAGTCTGTTGTTTTCTCCCCGCTTGCTTGAACTGGAGCACACCTAAGACCACGTTCCTCAGCTTTACCCACAAGAAGTAGCCTCCTCTAGTCGTAGAGGGCCAGGTGCTCTCTAACACCGCCTAGAGCGATTGAACATGTACAGAATACATGGTCATTGTCAGGCTTAAAGTAAACTGTTCAGTCTATGTGCAGAATATACAAAAAAAAACATGCACCTTGTTGTAGTAGCCATAGGTGATGGCATTGGGTTGAACTCCAGCTTTCTTCATCTCAAACAACACTCTCACAGCCAAGACTGGCTGGCTGTACTGTCCACACAGCTGCAGCAACACACGGTAACAAACCTTGGACAGAAAACACAAGGATTTAACAATAATTAAGAATCTGTGCTATAACTAATTTTAGGAAAATCTACACTAATAAGTATGTATATAGTTGTATTGTTGTCTTTTCACACCTCATCTGGAGCCTGCAGCTTCTTGTCCTGCATCTTCCTCAGCACATCATAAGCCATACGCAGAGCCCGCACCTTAGAGTGGCAGCTGCCGACAAACCCCGTAGGCAGATGAACCACAGGCCATAGCAGTGGCGCAGCAGACACTTGACCACATCTGAGGCATAGATGAATAGGTTTTGGCCATCCTTTGAGCTGATTTGATCTCCTGAGATAAAAAAGGTCACATGTTAAGATGATTCACTGTTCTTTAGCAACCAGATTTGCATTAACATTTATACCCAAACCTATAATGATGTAGATTGAGTAACAGTAAATAAGCTTAAATAGAAACAAACAGGCTCAAATAAGGATCAGATCTGACAATGTATTTAGTACATAGTATTTATGTTTATTTAAAATAGAAAAAGCTATTACTAATTTCTAGAACAATAAATCACCATATACCACTAAGACTGAGTAAAATGTAATGCTATTTACTGTCTATTTTCAAGGAAATCTCACTCCTCATGCGGCTGACCTGTTTAGAGCGTCTAAAGATTGCTGTAGGGCTGGCTGGGCTGCTGTGGCGTGTTGCCATGCCTGCTGATGGAGGATTTGGTCCCTCCAGCGGCTCCAAAGCTCAGCATTCAGCACAGGGAACCCAGAGTAGCTGCAGAGACACATACTCATTCAGATATCCTGACATGAACTGAGACAGACACTAGCAATCCAACTGACATGCACAATAGGTTGGCTCTGACAGCCTGGAAGCTTGAGCACTGAAATAAGAATCCAAAAACGATGTGTTCTGGTTGATAATGACAAAGCCCTAAAGCAATGGCTAAATCTTTAACAAAAGAGGCAATCTAAACTAAGTCACTCCTTCTGGAGCTACATTGTGTTGGCAGTGCTCTTAAAGCATGTGTCTGTGTAAAAGAGTAAAAGAAACAGCCTGCTTTGTGTCTGTCTTTTAGATACTGGTCTGTAGTTTGGTACCTATAGCACAGAGGATGCTCTTCTCCCTGTGGTAGTGGAGGCAGCTCTGGGGGGTTGACGTAGACCGTGTGCTCACTGCGGTGAGATTCATCCAGTTCAATCAGTCTGGTTTCCTCTGGTCGTTCGCTGTCCATCTGGTTTTTAAGAGAAACACACGTTCATCATTATTCTTCCCTTTGCTCTTCTATCTCTGCTATAAACAAAACTCTATAGGCGCTGATGCTGCCTGGAGGCTCATGGACATCTGATACTGTATGAGCCCCAGATGAGATCAGACATGGGGTTCAGTGAGGACAAACAGATGTCAGTAATGAGTCAGCCTACGTCAGAAATATAGCCTCTCTTTTTATATAAAGGGCACTGCCAAGGCAGGGACTTGATCCTATGAAGCTGCAGTGACCTGGACAAAATTGATGCCATGTCGCTCTAGGGACATGAAACTATTAAACTGTACCGCTTTGGCAGCAATGCTTGAGACTAAATTGCCACATTTCCCTCAGCTCAGAAATGACTGACTGATTTGCTGTATGGAGGAAAGTGTGCGGCACAAAGCTCCACTGCCTTCTTACTTCTTTAAGAACAACAGCAGTAGAGCTCCTTTGTGTTGCATGCTCTGTTTTAGAAAAAAATCACTACTGAGTAGCTGTCTGGGAGATCATTAAAAGCCTGCTATGCTGATGGATAGTCACTTGGCATATCTGAATCGATTACCAGCTCATCTCAGACAAGAGCTTCACGAAAACATTAATATCATGGCAGTGTGTGAATAGTTCCCCGGTGCTGCTGCGTTACAGGGTTTGTTCCACTCAGTTGAGTGGATGATTCAGTCAACTGACTCTTACTGACCTTCGCCGATTCTGTTCAGTAGTTCTTTCCTAGTTGCCCTTCCTCTTACACCGTAGAGGCCTTTCTCAATCACACTCTTGTTGTCAACTTCAGCAGCAGAATGAATCAATGCTTCCACTTCTCGATAATAACCGCAATGACCACCCATACAGGAGCTCTAACAGTTCTTGCAGGATGTAAATGTGACTTCCTGATTGCACAAGTTTGCAAGCACAGAGTTTTTTTGGAGAGGAGGATGTTTTGTCTCTTTTTTTTTTTTGCGTGTTACAAAACATGTGTCGGCAGGTTGTGTAGAAGCTGTAAAATCCCCAAATGATGAACGCTGTAACTGACAATGAGCAGTGCTCGTTCACATCCGATGGGATTTCAACATCACAGCTCTTTTTTGGTGAATAAGGATTATGGCCTCTGTCTCTGTCTTCCTCTGTCATTCTTCAACTATATCTCAGAGTGACTTTTGATGTCAGGATAGTGCATAGTCACCTCAGCGAATGGCAAGCACAAATAATTAATCTCACTTCTCGGAGTCACTTCAAGAGTTCTGCATAACCTCCCTGTGCGTTTCATTCTAATGGCATCTCGTTCAATAATGCAGATCGCTGACACACTGACAGCTAATGCACATCTTCACACTGAAGACCTTTCCTGCACTTTTAGCTCCACTCTCTTTGTCCCTCACTTTGATTTATTTAGTACACACACCCACAAAGAAAACACTCTGACCAGAACAATGGAAGAACACTTTGATTGGGTACCTGATGTTACCACTGCTAAAAAGGAAATAAAGTGAACTACAACACCAAGCTCTGATAGCTTACCTTGCCTCCAGTGGTGAAAAGCTACCAGGAAGGAAGCCATTGTGACAAACAGAGCAGCAGAAAAGACAAAAGGCAGAAAATTAGGAAGGAAGATGAGGACAACAATATAAATAGAAAGACCTTTACCTATGTAAAGGACTGAAAGAACAGGGGAGTTAAGAAAAGCTTAGTGCTGATGTTAATAAGAGGCTCAAGGGAGATGTTGGAGTGTTAATTACTCTTTGTTTATTTCTATTACTTCCTGTTATTTGCTTATTAGCTGCTCCAAATTAAACCAAGACCATAATAAGACATCTTAATTGAAAGGACAGCATGTGATTAATCTTTCCTCTAAATGCCTCAGCCCTTTTTCTGCAAATAGGCGGATGACAGACTAAATATTGTTATTGACATTTGTTCCTATACAGCAGAATGATGCAACCCTTCTGATGAATTGTCTCTGACACAGAAAATCCATAATAAAGATTAGCTGCAAACCTCACCTTATCAACACACTCATCAAAGAAAGCCAGGCTGGCGTCTTTATCACTGACAAACGAGCATTCCTCTATGAAACGGCTGAACATCTGAGTCTTGGTCATGAGGGAGTAAAACCTCTGATTGGAGCGGTCTCGGCTTTTCAGGAAGCCTATGAAACAAAACATATTATGTAATGACAAACATGACATGTGGGCATTAATATTATATTATAAAACTTGACATTCACTTATCAAGCACAAGCAGTTTTAAGGCGTTTGCGGGGCCAACACAACAAGAGACTTCAACATTTACAGGAAATGAATGAATAATGAGTATGATAAGTTGTTCTCCACTTGCATAAGAGCACACAGATGCGTGGGGACATTTCGCTATTAATCATAGTGGTTTCTTCAACTCGTCATCCAAGCCTAATTTCCACTGAGGCTTAAGCTAAATCACCAGAGTCATTACAGCAGTGATTTAGGCCAAACTTTGAAGCAGCAGCACATTCAGACATCACCCTCCTGACCCAGTACAGCACTAAATCACATATAGGCACGGCCACAAAAGCCTGGCAGCATGTTTTTATGATTACATGCAGTATAACATTGCAGACCGAGACTGATGTGTACCTTGGAGGTCAAAGAGGAACTTGCATCGGTGGTCTTCTCAGAGGGCCTGTGTGATGGGCAGCAGGTATGAGCGGTAGCCTCGTAGGATGGCTGCCATGAAGCGCAGGAAGGCCTCCTGGATCTCCAGCTCCAGAGTGTGGAGGCTCTTCCCACCATTGAGCTCACTGTCAGTTACTGTGTGCTCCATCTGCACATCTTCACGGTTCAGCTGACCACCTGGGAACACACACAAGAATAGATTATGTAGGATAAGCACATAAACATCCTGGCAACAAAGAATTGCATATTAAAAATAACACAACTGCAGCACAGATTAAGTTTGTCGCAAAATATTCATGACACACAGCAGATAGAATATAGGAAAGAATAGTTTAATCTATTTAACAGGCATATTTCTAAACATTAGCTAAGCAAAGAAATAGAGCTATCTTTTTTAACTTTCTAAAAGATAAGATAACACAGTGAATGTCATAAATGCCAAATTAATTTTTATACTGTTATTGTTGCTGTGAGGCTAAAAAAAATGCAGCCTAAAATACTCCTATAACCACCTTGCAAACAATACATTTCTGTGTGCATCACTGGCCAAAAAAAGACAACCTGACATTAGAGCATTATATCTTATGACAGCAGACAACATCAAAGGTTAATGTTATTCTGCCACAATCAAAGAGCTTCTTTCTAGGCTGGGATTCATTTTGTATTGATGTTTAATCATCATGAAGAAAGAAATCCATGGTAGAACAGGCAGATATTTTGTTTTTGACGGCAGTAAGGCCATAATAGACCCTGATACATTCAGCCTGAAATATGAGTAGAGGGGCAAAAGCAATTCTGGGAATCACAGCAAATGACTAATTTAAGTAAATGTAGATGCAGGGTGAGCAGGGGTGGGTATAATGTAAATACTAAATTACACTTCATCCATAATGTCTCCTGGGATGCACTAAATATCGTGCGTTGGCTTCATATAACAGTGAGCATCTAATGAGTTTTCCTGTAAAATTGACTGTCCAGGCTGACTCAGCAGACTCAAGTAGCCAAACTAAATTATTCATGAAACCACATATAAAATAATACAACATCAGACTGGACTTACCCTCAGTGAGCTGCTGATAGAGCTTATTCAGTGTATTCAGAAGATGCTTGCAGGCTCTTCTGGGCAAGATTTTCCACGTTAAAGCCTTCTTGTCATCTTTTCTGAAAGCACACCAGATGGTTTTCATTAGAGGGGAGGACAGGGAAGAAACATTGCAAAGAGATATAAGGAGGAAGACAGATTTACTGACATCAGCACTGACAATTTAATCTTCCTGCAAAATAGCTTTTGAATTGATGTGGAGACTAGCAATACCCAAATGTGCTTTGGTGTACAGTACAAATATTTCTCATTCCAGCTCCAATCATTACATAACAGGCTCTAACTGACACATACTGATCATCTTGGGAAGAACTTTCATCATCATAACCTAAATTATAAGAGGATAAGATGGATTTTTTTTTTTTGCTGAATGTGTTAAAGTTGAAGGTGGCCATCTATCACAGTTCGGTTGTGGACGTCACTTACTGAGAGATTGTGTTGGTGTCCAGATCCACACAGCTGATGTCAGCTGGGGCACGTAAAGGTCAAAGTATCGGAGTCCACACCGACGATAAAGGGCACGGTGCGCTGAGCACATCGGCCAGTGCTAGCGGGCACAGAGGGATGTAGGGGCACGGCCAGTGGAAAGGGAAGATCATCTGAAAGGGAGGAGACATTTCAATCAATAATATGCGATCAATAAATACAGCGCAGGGAAGATAGACGAGATTTAGTCAGAGAGGTAGTGCCAGCGATCTTCTTTGAAGAATTTTTCAGAGGTAATTCTTGAACATCTATAAAACCACAGAGTCTTCTTTGATGTGATTATGGGAAGCTCTGCCTCTTACTGCATCCGCTTGTACCTATAATCACATTAAAAGATCACTCTCTTCGGTGTTATTACCAGGAAAAGCGAAAAGGAAAGAAAAGGAAAAAAAAGACTTACAGACACAAGGGCCTCTGTAACACTGGTGAGCACAGCTGGACGCAAGGAATGAACCAGGATCTTGTGCTCTGTGACAGCCAGCACCAGCAGAGTGGCTGCATTTTTGGGCCCAGATTCAGTAATAACGTGGGGAGGCTTCCACCACTTCAGAAAAAAAAAAAAAACACACACACAAATAAATCAAACAAGACAGCAGCAAACAGAGTGTACATGTTCTAATTTTGTATTTTACTCATGTCTCCTTACCTGAGAGGCAGTGGAGAGGACACAGGTTGGCTCAGCATCAGGCTGTCATGTGGAGACAGCTGTTGAAGACACACGGAGAGCGTTTGAGTGTTAGAGCATCAATGGGAGCTCAAGACAGGGTGTTTAAAGACGTGTCAAACCAGATAGAGAAAGCATACAGAAATGAAGTCATTACTTACTCATTTATTTGCATATTTTAAGCTCACCTGCACAAGGATGCGTGGTCTCTGAATAGACGGGAATGGCACAGTTTGCATGAAGTGAGAGATGTGCCTGTGTGTAAAAAAAAAAAATCACTTAATCAAGCAGTACGGGCAGCTAAGAATAGACCTAGAGTGATTTCAACAAAGGGAATAAATCTGTAAAAAAAATATTGCTAACTTTTCAATAGGCAGGGCATGTGGTCCAGAGATGGAGTATCGGTAGAGGAAGGTGAGAAAGCTCCTGAAGGACTGGAAGAAGGGCCAGTGTGAGAGCAGACAGATGCTCTTGTTGCTGTAAACACTCCTGGTGCCATCAGGTCCAAGATCAGAGCTTGGCAGGCCAAGCTGTGAGCGCTGACGCTCAGACAGGTTCTCCTCCGAGTAAGGCTCATAGAACTGGATGGCTGCTCCGTACACCTGCAAGCAAAAGGATCACAACATAAGTGTCATGATCAGTATAAAGAATATCCAATACATGCATTAACATCCTGATGCAAACTTTACAAATACACAAACACACACACACACAGACACCCAGTAGTCAGAGCTTTTTTTTATGAACTTCTTCAGGTGAGATGATCCACTAGAGAATTTTCATCATAACAAATCAGCTAAATCAAGCTCCATCCTTTGAAGATGTTCATCCCAAATAAATAAACAAATCATTCCAGGCATGAAGTGCCAGGAGACTAGTCCGCAGAGTCGAGGTTGCAGGGAAGAAAGAGTGAGCATTGAGGCATTCGGCATTTAAAACGTATGCACCACCCCAAGTGGCGTATGAGCTATCCATTATTCAAGATACAAGCTGCAAAAAATCTTTTATGCTACATTGCTTTCAAAGACTAACAGCGTTTTAGTATTCCAAACGCAGCCTTTGGACCAATTTTAATTGCAGTCAGAGTTTATAAGTTGATTAAGATTGTCTGGCATTCTTAGAAATACTACTGCAGAACCAACAAATAAATCCATGAGGATACTAATACGCAGAGAGAGACGGGGCGTGACAGAAAGATAGAGGCTGACTGAAATGAAGCAATCAAGGAGAAATTGAGTCTTAACAGCCAGAAAAGTGATGCCAACTTTGGGATAACTGCTTAATAAATGATGATGTTAACTCTGAGGCTCTGAAGGGAGTGGTGGTTTCCTAAAATCAGTGTGCGTGTAGGTTTCTGTCTGTTTTGCATGACGCATAAGGCACAAAAACATAACTGAAACACACACACACACACAAAAGGAAGGAACATGGTAATTTTCAATGTGAGTAGGTGGTTTTACCTTTTCTCCAGAAGCCCCTGTCAGTACAAATGTGGAAAAAACAGGTAGAGAGTGTTTGGTGTGTGCTGGCCAGCACTCAACTGTAGCCCCCATTGGCAGGCAGAACATAGGCACTGACTCAGGCAGTGGGAAGGGCTCATAGTCCTCTTCAGGGTACCTACACAGCAGACCTGCACACAAACAGTTATTTTAGCTCTATTACATGTTCATTTACAGGTAAGAATAATCAGATTACTTGAACATTTTGACTTAGATTTTTGCTTTTAACACAAATTCTGCATGCTACTTCACCTGCTTTGTATGCGATTGTGTTCGCTTTAGCCAGAGACTTCTTATAGCAAAGGTACACTGATGATCCCCACTGGAATGTGAGAAAATACATCACAGATCAATCAAAACCTGCATTATCTGTAAAGACACATTAGAGATATAATTGTGTTCTCAGAGATTTATCCCACCATGCTGCTGTTGAGGTTCTTGTCCACCTTGCAGAAGGTATGAGGCGTTTCCCTTGCCAGGGATGATGATGCAGACATCAGTGACAGCCAGTGAAGTGTGGGGCTGGCTCTTTGGGGCGCGGCGGTAGGTGATGTAGATGCGCTGGGATGACGAGTTGCTGATGTTGGCAGGGCGACCTGAGGGCGTGGTCTGGACGATGTGACATCCAGACTTCAGCTTCTCTTTCCACTCATACAGAATCCTGAAAAACCCAGCAGTGTGAGACTTTTTATATCATCCCTTCAAAACAAGCACGACTTAAAAATATAACAGGAGAGCTTTGATGGTATATTCATGTGAGAGTAGAGGATGTGTTTAGAGCAGATTATAGTGACACAAGGCAGAGAAGTGATTAGTGTGCCGGGTGAGTAAAGGGGTCAGTGACCGAGGATTACTGCTTACCCAAGATCTGTCAGTGGAGGCTTATCTCTGCCTCGCTTAAAGCACAAGAAGATCTGCGGGCCTCAAGCTGGCTCCATTGAGCTCTGCAGAGAGGCCTGAGGAGTGCTTTCACACAGGTGAAACCCGGGGAACCTCCTCACCCAGGAGCGGATCACAACAGCTACATCGGTGATGGGGCCTTGGATTTCACAGACTTAGGACCGGCATCATCAAAGTGGAGCTCCTCCTCAAGAGGCTTGGACGAGTCAGTGAGGCCTGCAACCACAAAGTAGTCGGCTACACGAGGGCCTTTATCCTCCATCATTTCCCATTCCCACAAGGTGGGCTGAAAAGTAGAGAAAGGGAGAGTGAGGGGAGGGCTTGCATTATACATTTTAATCATATTGCTAGATGTTGTCCAGCTTAAAAACAAGAGGAAAATGGGCGTTTTCCATCAGGAAATGGCCTGGCTGAGCAGACTGGTTAAACAGCACCCTGTATTATTTTCTGGCTGCTCCAGTTGTTGCATTAAACATTGGAATAGAGACACCATGCAGCATGTAAAATAGACATTACAAATGCATACCTTACTGGAGAAATAACAGAATATAACGAGATCATCTGGAAGCATTTAGCATGCATTCCTGTCTGTAAAAACACCATATTTCACGAAGAAATATGGGAGGGCTTGAGCCCAATGACCTTGCTATATGCCATGACCGATTATGTAAAATAAAACACATGCCTGAGTAGAAAAAAAAAAAAGAAATGTGTTGAAAGGCAAAGTACCAGAACTATAACTATGCATTAAAAGGGGAGAAGAAGGTGCACTGTAGTGCAGCAAAAAGCTTCTCCTGAGCTTTCAGGGAGGTAGTAATCATATTCTTGCTCAACAATGTTGAGAAAAAGAAAGGAATAGAGCGAGCGCCTGTGAGTCAGCTTGTTATAGCTTTATCACAAAGCATGGCGTACTGGAACCCCCAGCGCTGGGCCAGTTTATTGTGCTTCAGCTGAAGAGCCTGCTTTATCTCTCTCAGTAGCTCCTCCACACTCACTGGCAAACTGATAAACAGCTGCCTATTATTTCCCCCACTACGATGTGAAGGAGTTAGAATAAAGTTATCCTCCTCCTCTGCGTGGGATGTGTCACTGTTAGGAACCATGGCACCCAAGAGGCTGTGACTATATCTCACCCACTTAGGACTTTGGCTTTAAAGCTAATGGTTCTGTGTGCCATTCCTCGCCTGGTCGAATGATGGGACAGAAAGCTAAGCACTGCTTACAGGCTTAGGGCGTGAAACTGACTGCTAACATGAGAACATGGAAAAGGAAGATAATCTATGGTAGCATTATCACAGTCGTGCTGTGGGATGATTCAGCCATCAGAAAACACCTACATTTAGTTATTTGGATAATTTCTGAGCCCACTAGAAACCATCAAAAGTAATTCACCGTCCACAAATTCTGTCAAATATATTTCCTGTTTCATAAGCCTGTTTTCTCTGTAAATCACTGAGAAAATTATGACTCATCGTCGCAAGGTTGCATTGTCTCAAAAATGTTTTAGCCTACATCTGTTTACGTCCAATGTTCCCTGATTATCTGACGGCTGCATTGATGCCAGTTGTTTACGCTCTACAGTGTTGATCCCCGTGGACATACACGATGACTCAGCGTGTCAGACAGCAAAAAAGTTTTCAGCTTTTTCTAATCGCCTTCGAGACATTATTTTAATTATTTTAAGTAAAATATAGAATGCACATTTACGTAACAGGAACACAAGACAGCGTATTATTTTTTAATGTATCTTTGCGACTTAAAACAAAAGGTCCAGAATTTGACACATTACAACGTCTCTCTTATTATTTTCACATTTGATGCATATTTAAAATAGTTGTTTAACTTGTCTCTTTTCCATGTTGGAAGTGGCACCAAAGCATTTTATTGAGCAGATAATTAAAAAAGCATCTACGGTTCTTCAATGATTTCTCTATGAAAGACATAATGTTTTTCCCTGTATTAGATGGATTAGATTATCATAGAGCATTTTTGACAGCAGCTAACGTCTGCTAACATAACACATCTCAAACTGCTGAACAAATTTCCCCATGTATGTCAAATTTAGTGATCAAATTTTGAAGAAATATTCTATTCAGATCGTTCGTGTGCTCACAAACTTCCCATCGTCACCGTAAAAGCTTCCATTTTTGCTGTTTGTGATGGAGATACTGTCAAACATGATGATAAGAGGCATATTTCTATTTTAATCTGTCCGTACAATCCATTTTATTTTGTTACTTAATCAAAGAAAGTTAAAAGCTACCTGCAACTCTTCTTTGTGTCAATCCACAAAAATACCTGCTCTGAATAGGCAGGTATTGTATGAATGTTGCTAAATATAAAGCTGACGGCATGGCAGATGTGTGCATAATACTTGAAGACAGGATTAAATATAGATGTAATCCCCAGTTCCAACTACCTCAACATCTACTGCGTCTATTCCTCCCTCTCAACAGGAAGCGCAGGCCTAAAATTATATCAAATCCTCGCCATAGCAACAACTAAAAACTGAAGGCTGAATATTTCTCAGTCTAATGAAAAAACAGGCGGAAACAATATTCTTATTAAATAGGTCGACAGAAGGTCTGTGTCATTACCACAAATCTGTTCACAACAGAAGAATAACATCATTTAAACCAATTTTAAACATAACCCTGAATATGAAAATGAACAGCTACAACTATTAAACACTGAAATCTCTTATCTCATAATGTTTTTCCATGTCGTTGGCCCTTTTGCTGTATTGTCTCACCTCTCAGTGAAAAAGCCTGTTCACAGTTTTTCCTCTTTTTTTCCAAACAATGATTATTTTGTGTGTTTTAGTGTGTTTCCATTAGGGTTTCAGGTTGATAATGCTGTGTGGGCTGTATTGGATTAAAAAGGTGACTACTTTTTATGCAATCATGTGTCATGTGCTCTGTTTTTGTTTGTTTATACACCGTATAGCTTTTCAGTACATCACTTCTTTAATCCTTTGGGACCTGCTTTAGAGACACAATCCTATAAATAAACCTGCCTCATCCAGAGTTGTTATTTCATATTTCATTTCCAACCATCTCCTTACTATCTCACTTACTGTGGGTAGGTCTATGTCAGCTCAAGACTGGAAGTGACTCATGGTCTCCCCAGAAACTGCAATCTTTTCATTCACCACAGTTTTCTTCATAAAAGCAGCACAAATAAGGACAACGGATTTCCTCTTCTTGCAGCTAACAAACCAACTTCCCTATTCACATCCACTATTGTTTTTATGACTCACTTCGGACGACCAGCTTTTCAGAGATGACAAATTGTCAGTAATTTGTTAACCACTTGTGGCATAATGTTCCCAACATTTTAATTTCCCACTCTGTCAGAAAACATCACACGTCATATTCTGTATATGCTAATCCCAATGTGCCTTTTATGGTAGCACCACTGATCACATTAAAAATTTAAAAAAACTTGATGTCACTTTAAACCAACTTCCTTCATCCTGACACATCTAGTGAAACTGTGGAGTCTTAGCTTAAATCTTAAATAAACTTCTGAGCATTTTAAAGGTTGTCCACACAGAGTCAGTTTGTAAAGGTGGAACTTGCATAAAAACTACACATAATGAAACATGTTTAAAGCTTATACAGTGACAACAACATTGAACATATTTCAAAATGTTGGCTGGGATGAGAGTACATTCAATCTAGGAGTCATAACTGAAGCTTTTTTTTTCATTTCAAATGATATAATTTAGTATTTATCGACCATGCCTTTTGATATTTCATGCAGCGGCAGCCATTTATGATTTTGACATTAAATATAATAATAATAATAATAATAATAATAATAATAATAATAATAATAATAATAAATAATTGACCCTCTCTCACTGTATGTGAAAAAAAGCCTTTTGACTTTTGCTTTGTGCATCACAGTGTTGTTATAATTATGGCCCAAGAGACAGAGACAGCCTCTGTTGGACAGTCAGTCCCAGGCTGTGCAGGGATTAGAGGGCTGTATTAACAGCAGGAGGAGCAGGGAGGATGGGCAGCCTGATCTGGGGAGGGAACCACCACATCACTCAGCATCTGTTCCCTCTTAGACACGAAGACAACCCTCACCCTCATCAGCCATTTGCATTCCTTATGTTTGACAGGGGGGGGACCCGGCCTGTTTGAAGAGGAAACCACACACGCCCAAGATAAATAGAGCAGAAAGATGAAGAAAAATACTCAAAGGTCGCGCTGGAAATAGAAAAAAAACAAAAACACTAAAGCACGCTGCATAATAAGCTTGCAAACGCTTGCATTTCATGCATTGGTAATATTTGGTTTACCACAAAGCCAGAAAATAGTCCTTGGAAAAACACAACTGACCATAGCGACCATAATAATAGAGAGGTTTTCTCATATGCCCACATCACAAGAAGCCATCTTATGGAGCATCTACACGGGATGCAATGAAATAAGCCTCCATATGATTCCACTGTGACCAATGGGGGGCACTTTAAATAAAAACACACGCAGGATGCTCACTATAAAGCATTAAAATATTCTTTCAATGCATATAACTGTACGATAACATTTACCGCGTGCGCTAAGTATCCTAATAAACCATCCAACATTAAAATAATAATTCAACAACCACCACCACAGTCTGATAATATTAAAAAAAACACGAGGAACACCTTAATTACAGAGACAGGGTGTGTTAGCATCGTTTGTTTGTACTCTCAATTAAAGAAGAATATACTCACATCTCACGACGATTAAAGATGACCTGCCGAATATGAGCGCGCGTCGAAATAAAACCAAGATTTATGTCGAGAGAATATTTTTTTTCAGGCTCTATTTTTTTTCTCTCTGTGTAAATTTTGTTATCATGAAAAAATAATAATAATTCACAGTGGGGTCGTAGGAATCCGAATAGATCATGTAGTCCCGAGCAGCGCTTTATCCAGACCTGCGCGGTTCACGTGACTGATTACAAACCTCACTGACGTCACTGATGACAGTGCTGGCAACCTGTGACAGAAGAACAACGTCTAAAGCTGTGAGGAAACCTATGGAGGAAATGTTTGTATTTACAAGAAAAAGTTGGTACTAAACTTTCCAACTGCACACAGGAGGAAGAAACAAAGAAACAAAATCTATGTTTTATGTATGTATGGTTTAGCCATAGACTCTTCTTCTTCTTCTTCGTCTTCTTCTTATATATATATATATATATATATATATATATATATATATATATATATATATATATATATATATATATATATATATATATATATTTAAGATGTAATAATCGCAAAGATGTCAAATAAAAGGTGTGCGTTAGAGCATTAATGTAATGTTTATTATTATGTTGATAATGATGATGATGCTGCTGCTGCTGCTGATGATGATGATGATGATGATGACCACCCAGCAACCCCCCCAAATTTTGACCACCAAGAATATCTCAGTTTCTAAAACAAAAAATATTATGTGCGTATTAATATGTAATTTATTCAGCTATCTGTTGGATTATATTTACTTTAAACATGAAGATGTAAATAGCATTCATTTGCATATTCATATGTGATTAATCCGCCAATTATTTTAGCATATCATTATTGTTTTGTCCATAAAAAGGCAGCAAATTGTGAAAAAAAAGTTTGTTATAATTTCTCACAGTCTAAGGTGACGTTTTCAAATTTCTTGTTTTGTTCAACCAACACATCAGAATCCAACAATATTCAGTTTACTAACACATAAGACAAATAAAAGCAACAAATATTTGAATTCAAGTGGCTGAAACCGGAAAATGTTTTTGGCATATTTTCTTATAGAAGTGATTAAAACTGCTCACCCATTAAACACACACTGTCGAGAATAACACATTTTAGACTGGTTCACACAGCACTAACAACACTGCATGCTGTTTTTCCTTTCTCACCCAAATGTCAGCTTCATTTCTAGTTAACACTGAACCCAAGTGGCTCTCAGTGCAGAGCAAAAAGGAATACATGTAACAGTTTTATTGGTTTCTCTTCGGCTTGGACTGCAACAGAGATTAAACTTTTCTGTTAGCAGCTCCAGTCAAAACATACATTCATAATACCTCATGGTTGTAAAGTCTGAATAGACACAGAAAAGTGGCTGCAATGTGGCCAGACACAACATGGCATATTGTCTTGCCCTCTGCTGCCCTTCTGTGGTGATTACTAACACATACAGTTTTGTTGAAATCTACAAATGACCATATTTGAATACCGGAAGATTGTAGACAGCTGAGATGTTCCCCCTCCTCAGACATTATGCTGTGTCATCTTTGATGTTCTAATTATATCTCAGTGATCATAATGATACTCCCATCACATTGACATTGCAGTTTTTGTGCTATAACAGGTCATTAAATCAGCAATGTTAGTCATGTTATCACCTTCAAAATGATTTAGAGGCTCAGGAAGAGAGAGATTACATCAGATGAAAAAGTAGGATGTAAAGCAGACAAAGTGGAATAAATCTATGAATGATCTCATCGCACTTTTCATGGTTAACTTTGTCCCATCTGAATTAAGAAGTTTGTGGATAGGTGAAAAAAAGTCCAATACCGAGAGAGTCTGACTGACAGCTTTAATACTCCAAATTGATCAGCTTCAACAGACAGTGTCTGACTTTTTCTTTGTCTCTATGACAAAGAATGAACACAGAACACAGAATGAAAGCCCTTGTCAGCGAAGGAAGAAAATTCATCACCTGTCTTCCTCCAAGGCTTTTTCATCACACAGAGGTGTTGCCTGCAGACATATAGGTGATCACAGAACTTAAGACAAGGTTCCTTGAGTTCAGCCTGAACAAATCCAATCTCTGGAGCTTAAAGGATTTGTATTTATTAACCGATTTCTAACACATTATAGATACATTGAAGGACTATTCAAATTAGTGTCATGGAATTATTAACAAAACAAAGATTCACAGGTGCATGAGAATTCAGTTTCAGTGAGACTTTTGAAATTGCCCAACATCCCACTTGCTCCTGTATCCAATATTATGGATGTTTCATCAGAAGCCTCCAAATCTCTCTAAATCCATGATAGTGCTGTCTAGATATAAATAAATAAGCAAACTGAAAAACAGCTCCAGGCCCAACAAGATCAAGTCTTCCCCTCACATGAGCTTCACACGTTTCTTATATTACACATCACATTCTGTATGTTCTTGCATCAGTGTATCATTTGTGATATTCCAAGATAGTTATAATGATTGTACATTTACAAAAATGCCAACACCTTAACATCTTATTGATAATCTTAGACACTTTTCTTTCGGATCAATCCCACAACCTGACGTAAGGTTTGGACTTTAACATCACATCCACACAACACTGATTGGTAAATATGAAACTGCCGAAGGTTCAGTTTTGATGAAACTACAAACAACAAAATCAGCAGAGGTATCCAGATCTACCATGACAGTGCTGTCCTGATAAATAAATAAAAAGGCTCCAAGAACAGTTTGCTTATTTGTATATGTATCTCACGTTAGCTACCTTTAGTTGACTTACTGATTCTCTTCTTTTCATTATGTCAAGATCACTAAATAATCATTCTGTAACCCAACAAATCATTTGCAACTAAGAATCACCTTTGACACTGACCTATTTTAAAGGTGTTTCTGCAGTTGACTATGACCTTAAGACAGGTTTCCAGTCTGCCTATGCGGTGTACATACTGTGAAATAAGTTGTGCTGGCTGTAATCATTCTTTTTGTTCATACTGACAAGTACATTGTTCTTCCTGAAGTGTTTCCGATGTACAAAGTGATGGGAGACAAAAATCTGCAGTCCTCGTTCTCTGTGAAAATGCATTCACAAGTTTAGCTGAGTCTTTGTATTTTTCCCCTCTTTGTGTTTCCCTAGACACTTCCTCTTCTTTGCTGAGCTGCACTGGAGGGATAGTAACAAAGAGGAATTTTGTACTAAAAGACTTTGGAAGATATTCCACTGGAGTTGTCTAACTCATACTGCTGAAGCCTCATTTTAGCTTCAGATCCACTTTTGAGCACATTTTTGCACAAAATGAGGATCGTGTCTCCCATCACTTTGGAAGCAGGTTAATGAGGGATCTCTTAATGTTCAGTATGAACAAGAGGAATGATTACACCAAGAAGAACTGTTCCAATGTGCATTTATGCGGCTAAAACTTTAAGCTGTGAAGGATAGCAAATGAAAGACATATGACCTGCAAAGTAATAATTTAATTTGCTAAAGGGTCTAGCGCTACAAAATATGATCAAAGGTGATCATAATAACTTTATTCAGCATTGGTCACTGTATAAAACATGAGACAATGAAATCATTGCCACTGCAGAAACATGAATCCGTGGCACCGACATCATATGACGTGCTTTGATCTCAGTGTATAGCTCAGTTTGAGCTTGTGAGCTATATATATCAAATCCAAAACAGTCAGCTTCTGTAGGCGTTGTACTCTGTCAAAAACAACAAGGAGAGTAAAAATGAAGTATGTCATAAAGGCTTGTCAGTAACTACAATACTTCAGCTCTCAAAAGGGAAACAGATCATCCATGGCAACAGCCTGTACATAATTAAAAAGGTAGGCTACCAATTGCAAAGAAAAAAAATGACGTTAAGCAAAAAAAAAATGTCATGATTATTTTTATTTAACACACAAAATTATTTGTGGCAATACAAATAATAAGTGATGAATTATTGACAGAGAAAATAGGCCTGAGAATAACCTGAGCCGCCCTCACTAATGTGTAACAGACAGAGAGACTGAGTAGTTTTTACAAGAACAGCATATTCTGTTTTCACTCAAGATATTCACTTGGGACTTCACTGAAAAAAAGGAGAACTAGTTTGTGTTCGGGGTTATTTTGAGCTTTGAAATCAGACCAGAACATCTTGACAGCTTTACTTTGGTCCATCTTTCAACTTTCTACAATCCTTTACAAAAACTTTAACTCCAAAACTTCAAGGTGTGAGTCATTCGCTATGATTAATTACTTTGCATTCTGTTATAGACAGTATCCATAGTATCCCTGCTGAAGAATCCAGATAATATTACCTTATAATGGAGATTACTCTTTTGATAGTCTGATGGTCAAGAGAAATTTTTAAAACTCATGAAATACACACTCACAAAAGTTTGAAGAACTCTGGTATCATTGCTGTGAGTTATGTTATGTTAGTCATTATGTGAGTTATGTTAGTCATTATGTGAGTGTAATGCCATTCTTCAAGCTCTAGTGCCCTTTAAAACAAACTTGCACAGGAGTGTGTAATATTAATATTTTGCAATTCAACTTTTGCAAGTGAGTATGAACCCTGCATATAATAGAAGATTTGTTTATTTATGCCAAGGGAAATTGTTATGCAGCAGTTGCGGTACAAATCAGGAAAGAGTGCAAATATAAAATATAATATAAACAACTTGCAAATTTAAAATATTCTATAATAAGTTAACAGCAAGGATTATAAAAAAAAATGTATAGAAAGTTAAACAAAATATGAACTGGAAATATTTTCATCAAGGTTTCTTTAAGTAATTCAAGTACGTGAGCTGAAGTGTGTGTGCACGTTTTGTAATACTAATATTAGCTGTCCAACTTTTGGCTATGGAGTCATGGGTCGCTTAGAAATTCTCAATTCAGAAACACTTTCTATTGGTCTCGTTCACAAAGTACTTTTAATGATAATTCAGGTTCCACCGAGATTTGAACTCGGATCGCTGGATTCAGAGTCCAGAGTGCTAACCATTACACCATGGAACCAACTTGGAGGCCTCGGCTCACCGCAACACACCTGGATCCTACTCTGGTCTGCATTGTTTCTCTTTGATCATTTAATTTGATTGTAATCTTAATAGTCGTGAAGCATCACCAAAAAGAAAACTTATCTATTCAGCTGTCATTGGTTTCGTTTCTACACCCACCCACACGTTCAGTCACTCCTTCTGCCCCCTGGTGGCCAACATGAGGAATGACAGTGTTTTTCCAAACACGCTCTCTTGTTTCAGTTTTCCTCGTGGGAGTTTTTATTGTTCACATTGAGGGACTACGAATGAATGAACGTCATTTTTAGTGAGGAGTTTCATAATGTGGGCACTGTAAGCCCTTTGAACTGTAATTAAGGGCTATGCAAGATTCATCTGAAAGGATGACTAAATTTGGACAAAATTCATAATGTGACTTGGTATTGGATAAAATGTGGGTGACCAATTCAAACTCAAATCATGGTTATTTATCAAGATAAGAAGACTAATGATAAATAACCATTCAGTTGGTATGTGTTATGAAATATAACTGAAACCTCTTTGAATTCATTATGCAACTGTATCTGGTCTGTTATTTCTGGAGAGATATTCACAGACATGCAAGAAGTAAACAGACACCTTCATTCAAATTCAAATTAAAGGTGTCTATTTACTTCTTGCATGTCTGTGTAAATATATAAGTCTAAAACCAGACTTACTTTATTAAAGTGCTTATTTGTGTGGAGTTATATATGTGTCCAAGTACATTTTATCTGAATTTGGGAGCAGTTATAGACCCAGAAGAAGTGAAATGATCAGCCTGACTGGGATGAATACTGATTATGCATTAAGAAAGGCTAAGTAAAGATCCAGCTCTGGTCTGATGGATCCTCACAGTTCCTGTAGCAGGACGTGACTGCAATAAAGATCTGCAGCTGAGCTCTGCTATGGACTTATCCACAGCAGAGTGCTGTAGGAAATCATTATTAGTCTGTGTACTGATTAAAATCCTGATGGCAGTGATTCACTGGGACAACACAAACATTAACAGTCATGTGCCAGCCGTTTTAAATGTTTTATATATTGCCCCCACCCGACGTAAACCTATCATCCTGATTCTTATAAGTTGCTGTCAAACTGGAGTGAAAGTGACAGGTTATCCAGCAGCAGTGTGGTCAGCATCCAGGTGCAGCCAGCCTCTTGAGAATAAACCAAAGGTGCAACTCTGTCAGAGCATTTAGAGGTATAGCGTCTTACAAGTGGCAGCTTCTGTGAAGAACAGCTTTAGCTGAAAGATATAGCTGACAGGGCTGACTGCAGCAGAAAGGATTATGCCTTAGGCCTGCATTAGTAATAGAAAAGTTCCACAGTTCTTCTTTGTTTCTGCAATATTTTACAACATTTTAATAATCAGCCTAAAAACAGTCCGACTTTGAATAAATAGATTGTCCAGGTGGTTTATTCATTGTGTATGGCCTGAACTGTTTTAATCTTTTTTTTCATGAAAGTCTGTTTTGTTTAGAAAATGCAAAATTTGAGAGGGACAAACTTTTGTCATTGTTTTGCAATTTGCTATTAATTTGGTAGACATTTGTTTTGTTATATTCAGTTCAGTTATTGTGCACTTTCTGTCAGCTTCTATGACGAGGAGTAAGAGGATTTGTTGCTTACAGAATGCAATTTCCTGATCATTATGTTTGAATTTTCTGATATTTTATTCATGATATTCTTCTCTACATGCTGCTTATTTCTTTATGCTTTTTAATATAAATCACATTGAGTTAACTTGATGAAATGTGCATGCATAAATAAGATCGCCTTGTCTTATTCTTGACAATTTTTCATATGGCTTGAATAAAGTATATTGTGTTTACATCTTCCATTGTACTCTGCAAACCACACTTGCCAGCTGTATGCAAATATAACTGGTATGTAAACAGTGAATTAATTAAATTAAAATAGGAAACAAACACTCTGTATAACTGAAGTGTTCAATGCATCACACTGACATTTGAGTAGGAGGAGAATTAATGTGTTTTGTTTTGTACTGTCAGGATTAATTTTATGCGATGTAAACCCATGAGAAAGGAAAATAAATGACTTTCTCCGGGGCAGTTGATGCTGCAAAATTAGAAATGATGGAGTACAGGTGGACAGATGTGGATGTGTCAGTGAGAATCTAGCAATCCATTGAGCAGAGGAGGGAAATACAAGTGCAAATATTTAATAGTGACTTTGCAGTGGTCCAGATCATTGGTCCAGAATGGGCGTAGAATTAGCCAGTAAGTAAATAAAAGTAAATAAAATTCTGTCACAATGACTCAGCTGAAAAGCAGCACCAGCTCCACAACATCACAGATAATACCTGCATTTGAACACGAGTCATGCTGGGAGGCATTTGATTTTCACACAGCTTGAACTCTTCACCTTTCAGGACCTGACCTGCTCTCAGTCTTCCGTCTATAATAAGTTAAGTCAAGTCTTTGTTTTGTTGCTGTGTCTGACTCTGCCCCCTCTGAGCTGTGGGAAATCCTATAAATTATTTCTCTGTTGAAGGGATATTCAACAAGCTGCAAAATCAAAATCTCCCTTGGGCGCTCACCTCTCTGCAGCGTGACCTCGTCTTTTCATGCCTTCTCTCTGAAGCACTTGAAGTGCTATTTGGTCCATTAGCTTCTTGACTTACTGACTGCGTTTCCTTTCAGTGTGGAATCACTCAGGGCTTGTTGGCTGTCAGCAGGGCTGCATGCCCGTCATCTGTGGAGCTCAGGAAACCAGTTTCTCACACCAGAACTCCTCTACTGTAGTGAGCTGGTTCACTGGTGCAACTTTTCAGTTCCCATGATATGAGTCATCTTTTTGAAGAATGAAGCCCAGGTTTACATTTTCCCAGGCAAAGGTTCACACTGAGGGTATATTAGCCAGTTAATAGGAAGAAGAAGGAGATTTTCTATTTTTGTTATTAGATTTTCTGGTTATAGCTAATACTGGAGCAGGATCAGCAAAGAGAAAAGAAAGGTATTGACCAAAGAACAAAAAAAAGCCTAAAGGGATTATCCAGGTTGAGTATACGAGTCAAACTTGGCTCAACAGATGGAAGTATTGAAGCTTTTAAAAGGATCTTAAATCTTAATCTTCCTGCAAGACAGATTTTTAAATAATAAGGAATACTGATATCTTTATCTTCTTTCAACAAAATTACTTTCTGAGCAACCAAATTTGTTAGTTGTAGGCTTACATGTAACTTAGATGTATGAACGGTCCTAAGACAAAGTTTAAAAATAGTCTGAACAGAAACAAATGCTTAAGCCAGATCAAGATATCAAGACATAAGGTGGCGGTGCTCATGCCACACACAGGGGGCTATAAAATCAACACGAAATGAAACTTCCTTGTAGCTGCTTTAATAATTAGCACAATTGTTTGTACTGCCTAAGTTGTGTGTTCTACACAGTGTGCACAGTTTTTTGACCTCCAGTGACTTCTCGTGGATGCTGTCTAACATGATGTACAGGTTGGCTGTGGTAATGGCAGTGAAATACTGTGTGCCAGCCTGGTGTTAAGTTACTGTCTGAATCATGCAAAAGACAGAGTTGAATTCCCACACGCCATCGACACTGTTGACTGTGCAGCGTTGGAGAAAGTATTTAGATCCTTTAAGTAAAAATAGCAATACCTCTGTGCAGAAATACTGCACTAAAAACTTTTAAAGAAAAGCATTATAAACACATATTATGGGATACATGGACCCTGTTATATTTTTAGGTATTATATAATTCAATTGATGCAATAACATCATCTTATGTTGGTTATCTGGTCAAGGTGAAGATCATTTAAACAACTTTACATACTGTTGTTATATAAAGCAATACATCATATTTATCATATTCATATTCTTCACATATAAAAGTGCTATAGGAAATAATAGCTGAATATGTGCCTTATATCTAATTTTCACAGACCTTTAAAACAATTAAATTATGTTCAAATCACAAGTTGTACAGAGTTATGAAGCCTACAGCATGCACTGTAATGTGAAAACACGCTGACAAAATGTCTCCATTCATGAATCTGGGAGATGTTTGGCGAGAATAATATATGGCCACTCAGAGACTCACGACAACATTTTGACACTTATGCCACAGATATAGGCCAGAAATTGCACCCAGTGACAGACTTGTTAGAGTGCAATCCTTCATTCATCAGTATCAAACAGTCAACATTCATTGTCATGACTTTTCAATATTCAAAACTACAGATGAAGAGAAATATGTGCTGTCAAACACTTGACATGAGAAGTACATTAATCTTCTATCTATCCAGGGTATTAACCTGACTGAAACAAGTTTTTGATGGCAGAATAGGCTTTTAATTTGAAACTTAAGTACGAAAACAACAAGAAGCATTGATATGACGGCAACTGGAAAAAGTCTTCCTCGGAGGAGAAACTGTCACATAAAATATGATCCACTGTCACCACATTGGTCAAAGATGGCATAATGTCCAGCACTAATGAAATGCTGTCTGGGCATCGATTGTCAACATGTTATTGCTTCTACAGAGGGTGAAATGGAATTCACATAGTGAATGAATAAATTCAGTTCAATATATAAATAAGTTAATTAGCCTGATACAAACATAAAATATTTTCGAACTGGACTTTTTACACATGGTTCTTTTTGTAAATACTGCACAGGGTATTTGTGGGTCTTGAATTGGTCAGATGAAACCTTATTTTCAATTTACAATCTGACAGAGGAGAGAGAGAGAAGAACATTTTAAATAACTTCAAAAACAGTTCACAAAATGACACTGATCATCTCACAAGAAGATAAATTGTGTGTTATCTACATCGGTGGGTATCCATTATCTGATCATGCTCATCTTTTTCTTTTTTAATTCTAGTGTCACATTGATAGAAATTCACCATCACTAATATAAATTATTAAATAAAGCAATTAGCTTTATAAATACAAAACATAAAAGGACAAAACAATCCCTTCTGAACACCCAGTATTTCAAAAATGTAAACTAAGACGTTTGCCAGAAAAAAAATGATTTCACATAGAAAACAACACAAAAATCTGATCACTTCATCAGTGTTGGGGAAAAAAATCCAAACTTGAGACCTACTCTGTGTGTATCTCTTAATAATGCAATAATGCATGAACACTGGTGACCTGAATGCATTGCCAGATACACAGGGCCTCATTTACACTGCAACTTAAAGAAGCTCTTGAGTTGCAGACAGGGATCACCTAGTATTAACTGTATGATCATTACTGGATTAACAGTAAATAAAGGACCATTACAATATTTTACTATTTATCCATGCTTTATCAGACATGATTCACTCTCAGAGTTTCCATGTTTAAGATTTGGAACAGAGAGTTCTCTATTATTTGACTTCTCATAATCACTTCATGCCAGCTGAGCTGTGATCCGCAGCTGCATCTGCACAGAATTCATAAACTCTGACGTCTGTATGTAGTAAATCTTGACTTGCTTTGAAATGGTCAAGGTTGCAATGCCTTCCTTCCTGTGGAGAAAATTACTTCTGTTTAGGGGACATTATAAACACTTGGCTGCCCTTGAATGGTAAACCTATACCATGAGCTAAAAATGAGTGTGAGGATAGCTCTCTCCCTGTAAATAATCTGTCCACCCAATCCCTGTATGCTGCCCTTAGCGCTGTTTGGAACCATTATGTTCCACTTCAGGAGGTCCATAAAGAGGCCGGGCAGCAGTTTGAGTGATCAGTTCTATAAGAAAATAAAATGGGTGAATGGTCGCTGGTGTGTGGGACACCCTTTCCTCCCCGGCTTCCTTTAGGGCCACAGAAAGAGTGTCAGTGAGGGAGCAGTGTCCAGAAGAGCTGTGGCTATCCCTCCATCTCAACATCTCAGTATCTAATTGAACACATCCAGAGACAGAGGGAGGGCCGTTGGTTGAAAGTTGGCTGAAGGGTTGCCTGACAGGCTGTCAGAGCCAGGCGGAGGTTGTGCCCTCTAGAGCAGGGAGCTGGGGCTTTCTGGGGGTGGCGGGGGTGTGTGCGTGGGGCTGTGGCGCATGGGCAGGATGTCATAGTGGCTGGGAATGTGGCTGCTGCGGGGAAGGTCATAGGGGCTCTGGGAGAAGCCGGTGGCCATTCCATTGGGTCCCTGCAGGACGCTCACCGTTGGCTCTGTGATAGTTTGGGAAAGAAGGAAGGAGAAAAATCAGAGAGGTACATGAGAAACACTGAGGCGGACATTGGCAGGCACAGGCTGAAGAAAAAGGAGAAAGGTAAGGTGCATGCAATAGACAAGCAGCTCACATTTCCTCTCGTCAAAGCTTACAAACTCTGTACAAGCTCACACTGGGGGACATGACCAGAGAGGCTATAAGCTGCAGGACCCTGCTGAGCTCCACCAGAGCAACAACACACTCACCAACATCATAGACATTTCTGCTCGCACTGCCCAGGAGGGTGGCAGTGCCTCCAAAGGGCACTTCACGGTGGGAGGGCGACTTCATCTCCACATAGCTGCTCTCTGTGTGCTTGCAAGCCAGCCCTGGAGGGTCTCTAATGGTAGCGTATGGATTCTCACTATTCAGGGAGCAGGAGCTGTTGCTGCACATGGAGCCCTTGATGTAATCTGCAGTAGCCGCGAGACAAGGACATATTCAACATCAACAAAGATGATAATTGTCACTTATAGGACTGGTATTAATGCTAGACTCTGATATTATCACTAAAATTTAAATAGACATCAGAGTGTGGATGAAGAATGGCAATAAAACTTGCTGCCGTTATGAAGAAGTTGTACTTCTTTTGTCTCAGACAGGTGACTAATGGCGGTATATAGTAATCAGAGTACAAAGGGGAGAGAATGGAAGGCTCATCTCATCCATAACAGTCTCATCAGTCTGATAAGAGGCCTCATTAGAGACCGCACAAAGCTCCTTCAGACCACTCTTTACACCCTGGGTCCCTCACTCGCCACTGACTGCACAGTGTGGGAGACAAAATGACGTATCGGGCACTGAGCCACAGAGAGCAATTACCGTTGGAACAAAACCTCAGCCCACCATGATCTTGTCCAAAGTGTAGAGAGTTTTCACATAAATCACAGAGAATATAAGGATATGGGTCAGAGAAGTGGCAGTCTCAGAGGGGAATAGAAACCAAATGGGAAAATTGATACGTGGACTGTTGAGCATAAAAGGGTTTTGTAAAATTGCTGCTGGTGAAGCTGAACAGGATGTGCAGTGCGTCTGACCATACAGCACACGTACATGCACACACACTGTTGCTACAATTAATAATTTACCTTTTCTGGAGCCTCTCTGCGTCTGTGTTTCCCCCTGTTGAACATCTGTAATACATGTCAAAACACAAAGGTCAAACACCACATGTGATTTACCCCAGGGTGTGAATGTTGAAGGGAAATATCTCATTAAGCTACGATGTAGTATACATTTTTTTTATAAGGGGTTACTGAATGTTTCATCTCCTTCCTATAACATTCCCCTAAGGCTTACAAGATTACATAATCAACTACGGTCATAAGGGGATACTTGCCAAACAACAACAACAACAACAACAACAACACATCGTGAAGCCTGTTTAAAGCTACATCAGTCTTTTACTTCAGTATATTAGCGTGAACATCCAAGACCTGTCATTATGATTGATCTGCTGCGTGCTTTTAATGCAAAATGAAAATGGAGCAGATTGAAATTTCTGACTTTTAAGTCAAAAGGGCAAAAATGAATCCAAGATATTTAGATTGTTGCATAAAATCACATTACAACATACAAACCAAAAGACTGCAGTCTATGATTTATTTGTCTAATATATAATCTACACTATATGAACATCTAATAAATGTTTTTAATACACTATAATGAAGTTGTAAGCAGATGTGGATATTTCTATGTGCTAATGCACAGTATTTGTCAACAATCATAACTTCTCCTTTGTGATATAAACCATTTATTAAATGTTGTAAAGTGCTAATTGGCTGGCACTTCAACCCCAGATTTAAGCTATTAGTGAGTTCATTTGATATAATTCACTGCCCAAGAATTCAGTTTCTGACCCAGTGTAAGCCATCATAAAAAATGTGCCACTGGGGGAAGTGAAAAAGGACTAATGAGCTCACAGTGACCCCTATTCACCTCTACACCACTGCTTTCTCTGTCCCACTCGCATATCTTATCAAAATCAGAGCAAAGGTTATTTCTAACAAGAAACCCCTGGTTCATCTTCATTCACAGCAGGGTAGCTGTGTCCAGGCTGGAGGGATGAACTAACGACACATGCGTCTTTGCCCTTGAAGCGACGATTCTTCAAAGTCCAGAGATTCAGCCTGTATGTGGGATGTCATGGAAAGAGAAAGAACTGACCTATATCATTGAGGTTGCAGTAGGCTCTCCACTCTGAGCCGTTTCTGCTTTTCAAGGTGCTTGACTGTAAAAAGAAGAGCACAGTTTGGGTACTTTACACTGTGGTATGGAAATTATTAATGCATTTTATGTGAATATACATGGAGAGTGGGCATACTTTAAGGGTCAGAGTGCCATCCAGGTTGCTGGATATGGTTGAGACAACATTACACTGGGCCACAGTGTGGTAACTGGGGTTGGAGAAGCACTGGCCACTGTTGCTGCTGTTCTGGCTCTGATTGACCTCAGCAGCGCTGGTCCTCATTGCTACAGTACTGCCACACTCTGAGGGTTTAAACAACAGGTTGAGAGGTTTGGAACCAATACAAATATGTGACAAATATGTGACAGAAATGTTTGCTGTTTATACTCAGAGAAATGACTGTAACAATTAATTGATTCTCAAGATAGTTGCCGATTAATGCTTTTTTAATGACTTCATTCGTCCATAGTATGAAGCAATTGTCCACATTAAGGCGATATTGTGAGGGGCCTCTAAAATATTTTACCTGACAGGGAGTAGTCAGTGTTGGTGATGTGCATCGCCTGTGAGTAGGATACACTGGGCTGGATCTCATGGCCTTTATCCCTCTGCCTCTGCCTGTACCACACAAACAGACTTAGCATGGCCATGATGATGAGGAGGAGAAAGATGATGCCCATGACAGCCGCAGACTGGCGCTCGAGGCCGCTGGGCTAATCTTGGTGTACGGGTTCAGCTCCTCCATCATCAGAGCTGCTACAGAGAAAACACAGAACGTAGGTTGTTTAAACACTGTGTACACATCTGTGTGTGAGTGATGATACAATGGAAGAGCCTCGATCATCTCGATCACCTCTCACCTTGATCGAATGCCTTTATATCCAGGGCTGCAATAGCATGTTCCAGTCACATAGTCACAGGTAGCATTGTTCAGGCACTCACACAGCTGCTGGCAACCATAACCAAATGTACCAGCAGGACACTCTGCATGGGAGAGAGGTGCATTACTATATCCATCAAAATTAAAGCACTTAGAGAGTGGGAGCCAAAGTGTTTATAGAACACGCACACACACACCACACTCATCCACAGGGTAATTTCACTCAAAGATAAAATGTGCTGGGCCTACTCAACTCTGCTCGCAGCTCGTCCCGATAAAGCCTGTTCGACAAGCACACTGGCCAGTGATGTGGTCACAGTCTGCGCCGTTTTGGCAGCGACAGACTTCAGAGCAGTCCCTGCCGTAGAACCCTGAAGGACAGCCTGGGACAGAGATGTATAAAATGTTGGGGTGGGAGGGGTGGAGGTAACAAAGAGAGGGGAAGACGATGTAAAGAGTCAAGGTCATATCGCAGGGGAGCGGAAAATCAATACCATTCAATGTCTCTGCAGCATACTCAATAAGGGACAATGTGAATGGATGGAAATGAAACACTTCCTGCTTCAGCAGAAAATCTGTTATGGTGTTAACGTAACATAGAGGTGGAACAAGAACAAGACAACTTGAAATAGTTAAAATTCTATAAGAAA